>CAUYQV010021355.1:0-20039 GCA_963574575.1 Galagoides demidoff
CAACCTCTAACTCCTGGGCTCAAGCGCGTCTCCTGCCTCTACCTCCCAAGTAGCTGGGACCACAGGCGCCCACCACAATGCCTGGCCATTTTTTGGTTGCAGCCATCATTGTTGTTTGGCGGGCCCGGGCTGGGGATTCGAGCTTGCCACCTTAGGTGTACGTGGCTGGCGCCTTAGCTGATTGAGCCACAGGCGCTGAGCAATGTTTTAAGAAATCATGTAGACATAATGATCTACCCTCTTTTGAAGTTGCTAATTTATGTTAGGTCATGTGAGTTTGGTAGTTTTTAGTTAGAACTATAATGGATTTAAGTAACATATCCAATGCTTTTATATCCAAATGAATCGTTTCCTTCAAAGTAATTGCCTTGCAAAGCTACCTACTTTTTCCAGCCTCACTGCTCACCACGGGAATCCTCTTCAGAAGCGGAAACTTTTTACATCCTTAGTGGCAGCGCATCTTCCTTTGTGGGTGGGTCTGATACTTTGAAACAGGAACAAATCATTTGGAGCCAAGTCTAGTGGACAAGTAATCAAAGTAGGTAAAAAATTTAATGGAAATTTTCTATCAACTATTAAAATGAAACATTTTTGACCAAGATCTCTAAATTGATTTCCTAAATGTTGGGAGAAAAATTTACGTCCATCTGAATGACTTCAAAAATATCTACTTGGACATGAGTTCTGGCTTTTTCACAAACATTTCATGTCTTTGTGGCCAGATTGTACTTTATTGGCCCAGCCAGGCCCAAAGGCCTCACTTTATTACAGTAAATTCCTGTAAGAAACAAATGCGTTAAGGTTCTACAAAGTTTAAGGTGCAATAGCTGAATCTTATCCAAAAGTTTTGGTTTGCTCAGGGGAGCTCACTTCTTTAATTTTTTTGCAGTTTTTTTGGCCAGGGCTGGGTTTGAACCCACCACCTCTGGCATATGGGGCTGCTGCCCTACTCCTTTGCGCCATAGGCCTCACTTTAGTAGTACTTCAAGTTACTAGGATTCAAGTGAAAATCATGGTGAGCTTAGTACTACAATGTAACACATACTGGTTACACTGGAATACAATGTAATAAAGTTACAATGTTACTCCAATTTGGCACTTTTCCCATATACAGTAACTCACAATGCAGCTAAGAATTGCATTTTAACCTCAAACTACATCTAATGGAGAAAAGAACAGTTAAGTTTATCAGAAAAAATCAGTACAGCCATTTTGCTATTAAAATTTTTCCTTTTTAATAATTTATTTAAATAAGATATTTGAAGCAGTTTAGAAAAACAAGATTTGTATTTTATTTGTTTGTAAAAATCTTTACACATGCAGACAAACCAGTGTTAAGAAAGTATTCACCATCATTTAAACAAATAACCACTTAAATAGAACAGTGTCTGCAATTTATCTGTATAAAAATAAGATACATTTTTACAGAATTCACGCTCCAGTTCTTATAGCAATAAACAATACACAACTATAATAAAGTACAATTGAACCTGACCATGGTTTTCAATTAGATACTGCTAGGGCATTTTAATGTGCAAAAAAAATTTAACATAGTTCTTTTAAAAAGAAAATGTCCTCAGTATTTCTAGAGACCTAGAGGGTTTTGAAGAAATCAAATCCTAATCCATTTAATGTTTTGATTTTTTGGAGTCCATACATCATACATTGTAGACAGGCAAAACCAGGAACTGATGCAGGCTCCAGGGAAGAGAATTTCAGCGCCTGTGCCTGCCATGTCCTGAGCGACTGCTACCATGGTGCTTGCCTTTATGGGATCTCTCGAAGGATCGAGATCTTTCACGCCTGTCCCTATGATGTCCCCTTTCATGCCTGTGTTTCTTGGCAGCATCTGAGTGATCCCGAGACTTGCTCTGAGATCGAGAACGAGATTTTTTCCTTTTATGACCATGTCTATTTGAACTCTTTAAATCATCTCTGGTATGCTTGGCCTTAAGGTGAGGAGAACCATGATTATGATGTCTTCGAGGGCTTTCACTGTGACTGCGGGACCTGCTTCTTGATCTCGAGCTGTATGTTCCAGATCGACTCCGCCTATTATTATAACTTAGATAATAAAAATTTGAGGTTTAGATTCAGTTTCTATGGGGAACAGATTTTGGTAGTTACTCATAACAGACTCAAACAAAACTTATCAGCTATACTAATGATAGAACTGAGAACTTTTTCTGTAGCTCCATACCCCTAACTTCTCCCCACCCAAATGTTTTTAACAGTAGATGAATCTTCAATGTCCTATGTCTCTACTCCAAGGAAGGGAGTAATTTACCTATGTCCTAGAGCTATACCTTTTATAAAATAGCTCCCACAAGCTCAAGAGACACAAGGAGCTAGGCATCTAATTATGAAGCTATCCAGGGCAAATTTTTTGGCTATAATTTGATTATTGCTTATTAATAACAGGTTAATGGAAATTAAATGAAAAGACAATGTTTTTACATTATAGACAGGGCTATTAAATACCTCTACAAGCATTTTTCCGGGCAGCCTCTGCACATCTCAATAACAAACAAAGAAAAAAACATGGGAGAGGGCCAGGCGCCAGTGGCTCACACCTGTAATCCTAGCACTCTGGGAGGCGGGTAGATTGCCTTAACTCACAGGTTCGAGACAGCCTGGCCAGAGAGAGACCTTGTCTCTAAAAATAGCCAGGTGTTGTGACTGGTGCCTGAAGTCCCAGCTACTTGAAAGGCTGAGGTAAGAGAATCATTTGAGACCAGTAGTTTGAAGCTGCTGTGATGCGCCAGCACTCTACTGAGGGTGACAAAGTGAGACTGCCTCAAAAAAGGGGTGGGGGTACAGAAGGCCATCAAGACACCACGTATCTATGTTTCTCCAAACTCATTTCTCCTAAATTTTACCTCACTAAAAAAAGCCTAATTCTATCCTATCTTTGAAAATAGTCTATGTTCAATAATTTAGAAAAAGCAGTAACTTTTGAAGACTCCAAGTAAGACTATTTTCCCTAAGAAAATATTTACTTACTGTCTTCTTGGAGTATGAGATCTAGAACGTGATCGTGTTCTTGACCTTGATCGGCTTGCACTTCTGCTGTTTCTACTTCTCTTGCTGTCTTTTCTTACACTTCAAAAGAAAAAAACCCCACAACATATTAGTTACAAACTTAGTGTGTTAGAAACAAAAGATTCCTAAAGGCCAGTTTCTAAGGCCTATATACTCACCCATTGTAAGGACTTTTGGAAGCCTGTTGTCTATCCTCAGGTTCTTTTTTGACTGTCTTCACATTAATGGAAATTGGTGATTTCTCTTCAGCTTTTACTTCTCTTGGTGATGCTTTTAAAAGACATAATGACACATTAACCACTGCAATCAATAGGAGGCAAAAAGTTTCAATATTTCCAAGTATCAGTCTTTAGTTGACTATCATGAAAGGAAATCGCAACAGCTTCCTAACATCATCGTTTTTATGTAACTGTCTAAAATGCTAGAAACAACTAATAATGACGCACTTTCAATGCCTCCCCAAGTCACCTTAATTCAAAGTATTATCTTACATGGCTTGGAGGCTGGAGAAAATCCACCAAGGGTTGAAAGAGCTGGCGTTCCATCAGGATTCAATCCCTTTGCTTTTAATTTAGCTTCTTGTAAAGCTACTTTTCTCTTTTCTACTTCTTTTTCCAGCAATTCATAGTTTGGCTATTGGATGAAAATGAAATTAGCATTTTTCCCTTACAGAAAATTCTTAGCATTCAGAATGTTAGTACAAACTTGGGTGAACAGAAAGTACCTTTTTCCTAGTATAGAGCCTAAGTGTTTCGATGCATATTTCTTGGATCTCCTCTTCTGTAGTACCAAAAAGAAGAAACCAATGGGGACGAGTTGGCAATGGAATCTAAACCATAAGAACAAAATGGTTTCAATCTTAGCCTGTTTTTAGTGGAACCACTGGAAATCTTTGTGATTTATCCTACAAAATAAAATAGGTAATATACGCTTACCTGAAGTGCTCTAGCTGCAAGGTAGATGCAAGCACATGCTATAGTCTCGGGTTGAAATCGAACAAAAACATTGGTTCGAAGACTGTCATTCATGTAATTCCTGAAAAATATTTCAACTGTAAGCTTGTATGTAAACAAACCAGTTCTTTCGAAGCTTACATAAAATTGGAGACTCAATCTACTTTATTCTTTTTTCTTCTCTTATTTATTCACATCTTTGTTATTTTAGAATATGACAATTCTTACCTCAAAAAAAAAAAATCAAAGAATTTAACACAAGAACCATTTTTTCAGTTTTCCTATATATGAGCAAAGCCCTTTAACATTAGTCCACATGATTATCCAAACAGAAATTATTCCTAAAGTTCTTTAACATACTTCTATAAAAAGCAATGCTTTTAAAGTTAATTCTGGTATGATTGGTTTCAGAAATGATAAACCACTCCAACAATACTTCAAGCCATTAATTATTGACCATCTCTCCTTTATCCACAATAAAAAGCAGTATTAACTAAGTTTTTTCCAATAACTTAAAGTAACGTAACAGGGGTAAAAAGGTATTTTCAGTTAAGTACCCACCAAATTACATTTATGTAAAGAGAACTGACCAGGCACAGTAGCATGCACCCATAATCCCAGACACTCATTAAGGCTGAGGTGGGACGAGGCTTGAGAGCCCCCCGAGTTTAAGAGCAGCCTGGAGGACAGAGATACCCCATCTCAATTAAAGGGGAAAAAACAAAACAATAGAAAAAAAACTAAAGTACTTAAGAATTTCTAGATAAGAAGTGAAGAGCAATAAACATACACAATGGCCTTGTTTACATACCTTTTTGTGACTATGTATAAATAACAGCAATAAACTATTTCAGTTAATAAAGTGCTAGACTTTATTAGTGAGCCCTCCCCACAATATTCCTAAACTAATAAAGTTTACATGTCATTTAAAAGATTAATGAAAGATTAAGCTAAAATTAAATGAACTATTTCTTAAAAATCTTTACCCATAAAAACTACTAAAATCCATTTTATAGAACACATATTAAAAATATCATGCATTTTATAAGGCAGTGAGACTTTTCTATTACTAATATTTACTGAATCCAAAAGAAGCATGTCAATCATAAAAAAGGACATCTTGCTAAAAAGTCCAGAACGTAAAAATTACTTCACTTAAACCCTTCACATGTTCACATGAACAGTCTTATTTGAAAACAGTTGTGGCTGAAACCAAACTCCTTGCTTGACCTTTAAATAAGCCAGCACCCCAAGTCACATCTGTAAATCAAAAAATCTAAATTCTAAAGTGTTTACTAGTAATATCTCTTTAAAAATAACTACTTTTTTACTTCTCATATTACTGCCTGCAATATAGCCCAGTAGCTATGAATTAACCCAGTATGGAACTGGTGCGCACTTTAAGCTACAAATTGTAGACTCCTTTGGTAGAATTCATGGTATACACACTAAAAATAGAAATTTAGTCAAACTCCTAATAAAAACCATTTTATAATTCATAATGGCTGGACAACAAATCTATCAAAAATGAACTACTCATTTTGATAGTTACAGGTATACATTAAATACATAGGCATGTCAAATAGTTACTTCTAGAAGCAAATATACAAATCCTTTTGACACCCCGACAGAACTAGAAGATGCTGCCAGATGGATATGGACCACTTCAGTGAATCTCGGATGAGAGCTTGCACTGGATTGGCTGGAGAGCAGGGCAGCCAATCAGGCCATCCTGAGGTCATGGGCTGAAGTGCAGAGGGCAGAGTTCTATGACTTACCATCATGGACTACCCTTTAATCAAAGAGTAGAAAAAAGAACAAAGTTAAATTGAGTTCTCCATTAAAAGTAATTAGTCAAGCCAAGAAAACAGGAAGCAGAAATAAGCATTATGTACCTTTTGATTAAAAAACAAACAAACAAACAAAAACAAAAAGCCCCAAAACAAACTTATGTCATTATTTTGGAAAGGGAGAATGAAACTTACTTTATTTCTGCTTCTGTTTTCCTGGCTAGGAAAGAAAGGTAAAAAAGCAACTTACCAGGCAGTTTGAACCAGGGTTTGGTTACGTTCACATTCTAAGACTTGTAAATACATAACAATGATCTGAAGGACAAGGAAAAAAACTCGATTTAGCGTACTGGTGGTTCTTCCAGAGTACAGAATTCAATGAAAAAATTGAAAACATTAAAAGTTATAATTCTATATAGATAATACAGACCAACCTAAAATGTAGCTGAGATTTCATGTGAGTTATTATAAATTTACTAGATTTTATAAAAATTGTTTAGAATTATATCCTAAAATTATACAGAAAAGGTAGTTAATCCAATTAAAAGATTATTTTCCACGAACACTTTACTACATAATGGGCACTATCTAGTATTTCATCTAATTTTTCAAGGTATGTTTCTATCCCAGGTAGTCCCGTACCTAGGCACCGACTGTCACAACCACTTATATATTAATAAGGAAGCCAAGAGATACTGAGAGAAATTTATGGATTTCCAATAATGGAAGAACATTTTACTATGTGACAAGAAATGTGCCAGGTACTTCTACATTATTCTTTGGAATGATATATTCCACAAACTCCATTTTCTAGGTGTGAAAACTGGAACTTAACCACAGAAGCAAAAAAAAAAAGAAAAACTTCACTATCAGCAAACAATTTAAGAGTGAATGAAGATCTGAACCTGTCTTTTTGACTTCCAATTTTAATATCCTAAAGAATGCTTTTTAAAACCAAGTGTTAACTCTCACATATAAACACAATATGAATTTTAAGGAAAGCCCTAATACTTACGAATGTAATTTCTGTACAACTCACCTTATGGGGATGCTTGACATGAACACAAAATCCCAACTCCTTTAGCACCCTCCTTTCTGCCTTGATAACTTGATTTTTGGTGTTAATGTAGTTCTGATCAAGGATCAGGGGGCTTGGAGTCCTATAGTTTGTAAGAAATAAAATCAAGACTGTTTTGCACATCCAAAAAATTTTATTTGTGGCATCTCCATTTTCCCTTCCAACCAACTATTGGCAACAGAAACCAGCTTTTTAAACTCCTGCAAACAAGTTAAAGCATTAATCTTATGCTGTCCAAGTTATGCTAATTAAATATATACATCTAGACTACATTCCTGAAAGAATTAACTCAAGTCTGTACTGGAAGTATTTCACTCTAATGCTCTTGGATTTATCCTTGTTCATCTTTTCTTTCTGATACTTTGTGCACAGACGTACACATATTAACTTTAGTGATAGCATCATTTAGTATCATAAGCCTTACTGGTCTCCACTGAGACTTTCCACTAACAAAACCAACGTGCACCTGAAAAAGATTTATAGCATTATGAAATCCTCATAAGATTATAAGGTTTTTCATTCATTCTCTAAATTATCTACTCTTGAGTCGGTTAGGGGCAAAATAAAAAACTAAGGCAAAAAATAGTGGGTAGTTAATCCAGATTCCCTAAAGGGCAGTATTGTTTTAACTAAATGTCCTAAGAACCTACCTCTATTTAAAAAAAAATCTGAAAACCATTTAAGATTCTGCTTGATTACCAAAGAAAGTCAAATTTAAAAATCATATTCAAAACTCAAAGTTATTTATGATACCGGCCAAAATTCTGTCAAGAGCCACCGTCTTTACTCATTAGGCTCCAGTTAGTATGTAATCCACAGGAATGGAAGGCACAGTGGGGAAACAAGAACAAATACAAGGTCTCTGTCCCACAGTGAGTCTGGACAACTTCAAAGTTTCTATGATACAAATGGATAAGTCAGTGGTTCTATATTTTGAAAACTGCACATGCAAGTGATGCTACTTATTCCCCAGGTGTTTTGCTTTTTTATATGGTAAAAAACCCTACCATTTATAGTAGAAGACTATCTTTTGTCTTACAAATCAAAACTGGTTTCCTGTAAAATTTTAAATGAGTCAGGAAACATTAAGGAATTAGATTTTCATTTTTGAAAAGTCTATGAAATTTACACAAGTCCTTTGATACATTCTTAAGTACAACCAACAAAAAGTACATTTTTATTGTGACACTGAATATGTGTAAAATATATGGGTACAACATGTTAACATTTTCACCCATACTCATTTCATTTGTAGCTAAAATAATCAAGAGTCTCTGCTCTGGGCAGAATACATCTCTCTCTCTCTTTTTTTTTGGCCAGGGCCAGGTTTGAACTTGCCACCTCCAGCATATGGGGCCAGCACCCTACTCCTTGAGCCATAGGTGCCACCCAGAACACATCTCTTTTTTAAAAATAGTCATTCTCCATATTTTACTTAATGCATATCAGACTGTGAAAAGTGTAATCTCATATTTTGAAAAATACTCTATTTTAATATACCCACTTGAAGATTAGAGACAATCTTAAGCAAGCTACATTACCCATACAGTGACATTATCAGAATAAAAAGTCAGCTATCATATTTTCCTTTCTCCCATTTGAAATTTTAACAAAACCCAGAAGGTTTACTAGACTATTTGTAACTAATCTGTATGATTAAACAGAAGTTAGCAAACACGACAAGACAAAAAAATTGCTGTTACTTAAACTGGCCTTTCCTCAGTTCAGTCCCTCATACCTGTGGGAAGTGTTAGGAGCCCACCAACTGGCCTCACTGAGCTAGTTTCTAACATTATATTAATGATTCCATTTTATTAAGACAGGTTACAAATTGCTCTTTGAAAAAAAATTCACATTTAACTCAAATGAGAGCAACCTATATGTATAAATACACACACACGAAAACATATTCCAAAGATCCTAAGGTTTATAATTGTTTAAGGTTTTTTTTACCATTACAGGAAATTGGAAAAAAGTCAAATCCACTTCAGACTGACGAATGACCTGCTGGTTATCTGATGGCTCTCCTTCAAGTGGCACTAGGAAACAGAGTAACTAGCACTAAAGCTGCACAACACTTCAACTATTAACTCCCTACAATCCAGATAGAAGACTGGGCTGTTAGAATCCCTATAAAAACTTAATTTTGACAGCACAGTTCTGTTTCCTTATTTCATTGATCAAAATTATCTACACCACTAATATCATCTGCTGTGAGTTGCCGTGAAACAATGATAAAATTTATTTGCCTTGCAATTAAACAAGCTAAACACTTGTTTGAAGGAGGGCTACTTCTAGTCTCTAATCCAGTGGTTCTTAACCTGTGGGTTGAGACCCCTTTTGTAACAATGAAAATACAAGGCAGCATTAGGAAGTTTGAGAACCAAGGCTGTAATCAGTAGTTCTGCCATAATCTACTCTGTCATAATCTTTACTTCCTTTTATTTTTTTGTGTCATGAATCTCAATGACGTCAAAATAAATTAAGAAGACCAAACTCATTATTTATTGTAATTCAACTATGTACTCAACTTCTTGCTTAGTCCTGCTATTATCTGCAGTTTTCAAAGTAAACTGATGGGTGTGTAATCTGATACATTTATTTTGTTTAGCATTCATCTTTACCTCACAAATTAAGGAAAGCTCAACGGACTTATAAATTACAATACCTTTACAGAGATTACTTTATATCAGAAATAGAAAATGTGTCTCTATAAATCAGGAAAAGGATTTAAGTAAGTGCTTTATTTATCAATTAGTGCTTTCTGTGGCAACATGCACATTAAATTAAGGCTGCTGGAATTTCTTCCTCCCCTATCAGGTAAACCTTCCTCACCAAAAAAAAAAAAAATTAAAAGCAGCATCATTTTTTTTTTTTTTAAAGCCGGGGCTGGGTTTGAACCCAACACCTCTGGCAGATGGGGCTGGCATCCTACTCCTTAGAGCCACATTTTAAAGTATTTTTAAAAAACTAAATTCATATATTCAAACGAAACTCAAACTACCTAACTCTGCTTCCTCTGCTTTAATTTTCTACCATCTGGTCATTGTAAGTTTATTATCTGGTCTCTTAGAGAATCTATTCCTTCAGCATAATTAATACAATTAAAATACAACAACACGCACTAGAATGAGGAGGTTTAAACATAGCCTACGCAGGTGTTACAAGGATTGAGAAATTTTGCAACTAGTTCTTCAAGAGACTAGATTAAATACCAGATAAGTAGTTACAAGGAAGCAGATAATATAGTAATTTGTGAAGCCTGCTCCATATAACATAGCAAACATTATTTAGGTGTTTAAACAAACTGAAAGCCACCTTGTAGAGCCACAGAAATAACTGCAAAAGGATGCTGGACTAAATAACAGATCAACCAACACCCTTCCAACTCTTAACTATAGCTACACTGAAAATACCTCATCATGTTCATCACTGAGTGGTTAAACCAGTCTTTTAAGATTAAACTGTCTTCTTTTAGACAAGTCTTATGAGTATGAACATGGGCTCCTTAAACTACAAAATCTCCCACCTGAATATAGTGGGAATATGTTCTATCTCAAGATTAAATACTTGGAAACTATGAAAAGAAAAAAGCAATCTTCCCTCTAAATTCAGCCATTTTATTCTGAACTTAAAAAAATCAAATTATAAAAAAACTGAAGAATAACAGGCCAAACAATGTAAGTTTAGGACTAAACACTGATACTTTTACAAAAAGCTCCTCTGGTGATTCTAATGTGTACCTAGGAGTGAAAAACAGCGAGGGATGTCTCCTCTGCAATTATCAATGTCACATTAACCTAAAAGCATGCATAAACCAAATTAAAACTAGTATCAGAAAAAATATGCTTACTTAAATAAAGTGTAATATTGATAGCACTAAGTTAACCTAGGCAAAATAAATAAATAACAATTCTATAGTTCTAATAACTTGGACAGCAAAGACAAAAGCTTTTAACAAGAAACAGGAGTTTTTTTTTTCTAAATGGTTCACCAGTGGCCAACCTGTTAGTCCCCGATTCCAGTGACCTATTCTCAGAGCACTGGCTTCTCCTTGGGGATTTTCGATACTTCACTCACTGTTGCCATGACGACAGCTTCATCTCTATGTACCACTCCACATCACCCAGGCTTTGGTAAATGTAGCTGGTCGCTGTATAGTCGGTTGCAAGGGAAAAAAGAGTTGAAGTTAATAACATATACAAGTTACGCGTCTGAGTAAACTTGTAATATGCATAGAAACACTTTTACATCCTGCTTTAAAAAAAAGGCTTCCATGCAATTAATAAGTCCTTTTAAATTTCATGCTGTTATCAGACTAAGATCGAAACAAAAGCAATTTCTCTGTAAGTAATGATCAAAAAACGCACTGTAATGTCAAAGGCAACAGTCAGGTGAGATTATTTAAAATTCCAAGGTTCCAACAGGTCTTAAGACCTATTCTGACATTGAAAACTCAAGTCGTTCAGAAAAAGTTCAAGAAAGCTAAACCATGTAATTATAAAATAGTTGGCTCAATGATTCAAGGAATACTACCAGAAAACTACTTCCTTTAAGCAAACAGACTCCTCTGACTAAAGACAGAGCCTCTTATTGTCAGTTTAAACATCCTGAAGAATCAGTGAGTTGTCTAAAAAATTTAAGCTCAGACCATACTACACACTAATCTGAAATCTTCCCAATTCCCAAGGATTCCTAACCAAAAAACTAAAAGGTATTTTAAAATGAAACAAAAAATTACTCTACCCCTAGGCACAGTTACAAGGCGATTAAGAATAGATTGGGGGAGAGAAAGCATGTTTAAGAAACTGAAAAAACACTAGGAAAAGCATCTGGATAGGCAAGTTTCAGACTTCTGGACTAAGTTTTTCAGTACTGTCTGTCGATTTACAGAACAGGCTAATCATTTTAAAGTTACTTTAATGTTTGCATGTCTGAATTGTGCCATTATTGCCAACTCAGATTCAGCCAATAAAGACTACTAATACAAAATGCTGATTGGCACTAATCAACACACCCAACCCTGGCAACAACTTATAATCCTTTTGTAACCTCCTTTCAAACTCCGTACAAGTTTGTCTCACATCACCACAAGTCCTTAAAAAGTAAACACAGAACTAATCTACACCACATATATCCTGTATTATGTACTAGATGTCACCTGTAGATGCAGTTAAGCTGTCCAACAAACTTTTTGGTACTGCCTCACATGAACACCTAAGTCCACAAAAAATTACATTACACAACATCTAAGAGATACTGTTTTTTTTTGTTTTTTAAACAAACTCAAATCAATGGGCCTTATCCAAATGTAACCCGAAATCAATCTAAGAGTTATCCTTCTAACCCATTCACTGAGACTGTATCTGACCAAAACAAAATACCTGTTTAATCACTTTGACTTCAAACTTCAAACTTTATCATCCTGCAGTCCTTTCAGATCCGGCATTATGCGATATATCGTAGTTCAATGTTGAGAAGTACTCTAACAAAAAGCCAACCTCAATTGATAAAGAATTAACTGGGACTTCGAGTAGAAAAGCAAACTACACAGAACTTAGCCACAATATTAACTTGAACTACAGTGTTACTACTTCCAACCTTCAGTCTTCCAGAGAGGGGAGAGGAAAAGTAACTTACAGAATACACTCACACTTGAGCCAAACGTATTCCCTTTCTTGTTTAATCTTAAGCCACAGGACTGGCTTCACAGCACTGTTACGATTGTCCATAAACGCAACTGCCTCTACAAACTTTAGATAACTGGTTAATTTTTTTTTCTTTAGTTGATTTACATTTATGTTCCTATGTGAATTTTAACACCTAAATTAAAGTCGGGTTTTTTTGCGTCCACAGTGACTTGAGAGGAAAGATGTTCTGACTTGATGACTGGTGCACAGTACAGAGGTAGCAAGAGATGCTATCTATGTTCAATATTGCCAATCTTACCTTTTTCCTCTTAACTGGCGTAGATGGTGAAATACATTAATCACATCTCTTATTCTTCTAGGCGCTTCTTCAATTTTTGACGCAAGATTAATACAGGCCATGGCAACAATCTGAAAGAACCCACGAAGTAACAGTAACTATTGTTAGATTAAACTTAACTTTGTTTAATAAACTTTTAGAATTTAGTAGGGAGAAACTTTAGCAAAATAAAATTACAACAACATTTTCAGGCCACGGGCTGACCAGCTATGCGCAACTCCTCGTAATTTTTGTCTAGACACAAACGTTAAGTGTTGCAGGAGTTTGGCATTTGGCTGGTAATTGTAATCCTCGATAAGAGGGCGGTAGGGCTCGGGATCCATTTTCTAAATTCTGAAGCACAGTCTAAAGGTTTCCACTTCCCGGCCTCTGAGAACTAGGTACAAAGGCCCAAACTAACCACTCCCTTTCTGCAAGAGCTGGTTGCTGATACTATCCTTACTCGTTCCCATTTCCGGATGAAAAAAATCCTTTTAATACGCCTCCGCTGTGCTTACCTCGAAACTGTGTTTGACGAAAGATTTGGAATAGAAAAAACGATGAAACAACACCTGCCCCGTTGCCATCGCCACCTGCAGACAAGAGAGGAGAACGGAGGCGCAGGGGTCAGGCGGGCCCGCACCAGGCGCCGCCGCCATTTTGTGCCGCCGCTCGCTTCCCCTCCCCCTCCCGCCGCCGTGAACAGCCCGCCGCCGGGTCCCGCCTCCGCCCCCGCGCCGCGGCGCCGCACCGCCCGGCCAAGCCATCCCCACCCTGGCCGGACACCGCGGTCCGGGCACGCAGCTCGGGGGGCGGCGGGGAAGTGAAGCGCGCGTGTCCGGCCTTGGGCCGGAGCACTGACCTGCGGCAGCCGGAGGAGAATGCCGGCGGCCTGGATGAGCTCACAGCCCAGGATGCGCAAGTCCGTCTCGCTGGGCAGGTCCAGCCCGTCCTGCATGGACGGGGTAGGCGAGAGCCTCTCCTCCGGAATCAGCGAGTGGTCGATGGTGAGCGAAACTTCCGAGTATAGGCGGTCGCCGATCAGGATCCCTCCCGTCGTGGTCGTCGTCGTGGTCGTCGTCCCGGAGCTGGAGCCACCAGCGCTTGGGGCGGCCGAGGCGGCGGCGGCGGTCGCTGTCGGGTGAGGCCCGGACGCCATAGTCTCTGCGAGCTGCACGCAACCCCAACGCAGCCGGAACCCGAAGCGAGACTAACCAGGGTTCTCGGCGCGACGGATATTCCCGTGACCGCCGGGTTGGGCCGCTTCACGCAGCGTGCGCTTCCGCTCTGACGTCACCACGCCCGGCGCCGCGCGCCAACTAGTCCCTCCGGGCCGCGCCTCTCCGGCACCTTACTCCTGGAGTCTCGGCTGGCGCTGGGGTCGCCCGAGTCTGCCAGAGACGCGGGTGTTGCCTGCCCGATCTCTCCTCCTGGGGTCCTGAGTAGGCCGGCAGACCAGCTCTAGCTCAAGCAGGTCCGATTCGCCTTATTTGTTCTATAGTGGGCCACCGGGACCAGGGAGCTTACAAGATACATGAAATCCCCAGACTGAGTTGACATTCACAATCTTCCCTGAGCGATTTGCCTGAGCTCCATCTCTCGTCCTCTTCTAACTTTCCGCGGGGCGTGTTCGGTGTGTACGCGGGGAAGCGTGGGACAGGCCTTAGCCCGCGTGGCTGGGGGAAATGGCAACTGGTCTGTGTGGACGGACCTGTAACTTCGGTGGCCCGCAGGGAATCTGGAGAGGGCTGCTTTACAGTATTTTTAGAAAACAGAGCTGTGAATCGTATCGGTTCCCCCAAAAAGCTGTCGGAGGAGCGTGTGCTGCCCAGATGGGCGGCGCAGGGCTATGGCATAGCAGTGACTGGGAGGGCGGTTGCTTTTGTAATTCCTCCAGCGAAACGTGCTCCCGCGATACCGTCACAGCTTTCGGTAATCTGGAAAATCCCCTGTTTCCAATAATAGTTTTAGGGCGAGGACCTGGCAAAGGTAATTTGTTTATGCCTGGAAGTCTTACGTATTCATACACGATTAAACAGGTAGGCAGAATGGAATAAATCAATCTCATATTTTTTTCCTGTGATACTAGGTAGCAATTCCCGTTACTTCCCTAAATTTGAATTAGAAACAATGATACTGTCTTAATTACTAGACGCTACTCTTGGGGCTCAGAAAGCGATACTCTTAGAAGCTGCCTCTAGGTTCCCACCCCTCCCCAAGCGCTGGGAGATAGATACTCTTGCAATGGCAAGAAAGTTTCTTTCCCAAAGTAACACAATTGCCTTCCTCCCCTCTGTGAAATCTCATTGTCTCAGAAAAGGACAGGAATGTAACCACACCTGGAACGACATTTTCCCAAGATAGTGCCTCTGAAACATTGAAATTCCAAAGAGAATCTCTTACAAGTTAATCCCTTTCTACCTTTCAAAAGAATTATGTTCTCCATTTCCCCTCTCCCCAGTGAGAAAAAGTATAAAATATATCAACTTTTGTGTCCCATTAGGTTATTCAGTATGTGATTCCCCTGTCCTTCGCGCTGTTTAAATACAATTTGTAGGCTCGGAGCCCGTGGCTCAAGGGGCTAAGGCGCCAGCCGCATACACCTGAGCTGGTGGGTTCGAATCCAGCCCTGACCTGCCAAAAAACAATGATGGCTGCAACCAAAAAAACAGCTGGGCGTTGTGGCGGGCGCCTGTAGTCCCAGCTACTTGGGAGGTTGAGGCAAGAGAATCACTTAAGCCCAGGAGTTGGAGGTTGCTGTGGACTGTGATGTCACAGCACTCTACCCCGGGCGACAACTTGAGGCTCTGTCTCAGAAAAAAAAAGTTAGAATTTGTATCCCTTCCCTGTTAATCTGCCTTATGCCAGTTGGTTTTTCAGTGAAACTATAGAAGGTGAAGGCGTTTTCTCTTGACCCCTAAATCTCCAGCCATCTTTTTATCCCATGCTGAACCTCTGAGACTTCATCCAGGGATGAGAAAACTCGTCTTTCTGATACACGCTTTTTGTTGTTGTTGTTTAAGACTTAATTTTTTTTATTTTAATAGAATTAGAGTTTACAAGTTGAATTCTAGTACATGTTTATATTGTATAGTGGAGAAGTCTGGGGTTTGTATCCATTTCCTAAATAGTGTAAAGTGTATCACAGGTAATTTTTTTGTTTGTTTATTTTGAGACAGAGTCTCACTATGTTGCCCATGGTAGAGTGCTGTGGCCTAACAGCTCACAAAAACCGCCAACTCCTGGGCTTAAAGGATTCTCTTGCCTCAGCCTCCCAAGTAGCTGGGACTATAGGCACCCGCCACAACACCCAGCTATTTTTTGGTTGTAGTTAACATTATTGTTTGGCAGGCCCGGGCTGGATTCAAACCTGCCAGCTGTGGTGTATGTGGCTGGTGCCTTAGCTGCCTGAGCTGCAGGTACTGAGCCAGAAAGCACACATTTTAATTGAATAAAAGTATTAGCAGAAATGAATCCAGCCAAGTGGGAACACTGGTAGATAAATGAATGACTTGTCACACTAAGAAAAAATAAAATGGTGAATTTGTAGTTAGCTATTTTTTTTTAAACAGCGGTCCTGCTAATAGACCTTAAGTTCACTTATGTCTAAAAGACAATCCAATGATAAAGTTATATGTATTTTTACTTTTGCAAGACCACGGCTTCAGATAACAGCTAAAGACACAGGTGGAATTATATCAATGACCTTCCTGGGGCTACTAAAGAATCATATTCCTGATGTTTAAATTAGTTCCCATTCCTTTAGACTCTGCAGACTCTCTGGGGAGCATGTTCTTCATTATTGTCTAAACTTCAGTTTCTTTAATCCTGAAATCACAATTGGCATTATTCCAGCTTCTTCAGCTATCGGTTATTTACCAAAAGACCACAGGAATTTAATAACTCACCACCAAAATTCAGGCAAATGAAGTTCCCATCTACATTTTTTCCCCTTGAACTCCTGGTCTTAAGCCATTCTTCTGGTGCAAACTCCCAAAATGCTAGATTACAGGCATGAGCCACAGTGCCCAGCGAGAGGGACAGTCTTAATAGAGGTTGTGGTATGTGTAAAGACAAAGGTTAACATGACCAATAAGTGCAAAAAGTAGGCAGGGAAGAGATAAATTGTCATGATTGATGTCATTGGGGAGAACTTAAAACCTTAAGAAGATGCTAATCAGGCTGGGCCTGGTGGCCCACACCTCTAATCCTAGCACTCTGGGAGGCCAAGGCAGGTGGATTGCTTGAGCTTGGGAGTTGGAGACCAGCTTGAGCGAGAGCAAGATCCCATCTCATAGAAAAACTAGCAGGGCATTGCTGCAGGCCCCTGTAATCCCAGCTACTCCGGAGGCTGAGGCAAGAAGGCTCTCTTGAGCCCATGAGTTAGTTTGAGGTTGCTTTGAGCTATGGTGGCCATAGCATTCTGCCCAGAGGAATATTCTGTCTCTAAAAAAGTTCCTTATCAAGAGGAGGTATGGTGGCTCAGGCCTGTAATCTTAGCACTCCAGGAGACTGAGGCAGAAGATCTCTTGACCTCAGGAGTCTGAGACCAGCCTTTGCAAGAGTAAGACCCCTCTCTACAGAAAATAGAAAAATTAGCTGGGTGTGGTAGTGTATACCATGCCTGTATTCTCTATTCCCAATTACTTAGGAGTCTGAGGCAGGAAGGTCCTTTGAGCACAGGAGCTTGAGGTTACTGTGAGCTATGATAACACCACTGTGGGCGGCATCTATGGCTCAGTGGGATAGGGTGCCAGCCTCATATACTGAGGGTGGTGGGTTCGAACCCTGCCCTGGCTAAACTGCAACAAAAAATAGCCGGTCACCTGTAGTCCCAGCTACTTGGGAGGCTGAGGCAAGAGAATCACCTAAGCCCAGGAGTTGGAGGTTGCTGTGAGCTGTGATGCCACAGCACTCTACTGAAGGTGACATGAGAACCTGGAAAATATATAAATAAATAAATATAAATAAGTAAAGTGAGAGCATCTGACTGGGCTCCTAGTATGGCTTAAATACTTTAACTCTGGTCATCTAGGTATCTTGAACTTCAGACTCACCTTTGGTTTTCTTTCTTTCATTTTTTTTTTTTTTTGAGACAGAGTCTCTCCCTGGTAGAGTGCTGTGGTGTCATAGCTCATGGCAACCTCAAGCTCTTGGGCTCAAGTGATCTTTTTGCCTCAGCCTCCTGAGTAGCTGGGACTAGCCTAGTGTTGTGGCTATGTTTTTGAGATGGGAGTGGGTCTCACACTTGTTCAGGCTGATCTTGAACTGGTGAGCTCAAGTGATCCACCCACCTCAGCCTCCCAGAGTGCTGGGATTACAGGCGTGAACCCCTACACCCAACCTATTATGTTTCATTTATTTTATTTTATTTTTTGAGACAGATGCTCACTCTGTGCCCTGGGTGGAGTCCTGTGGCATCATAGCTCACTACAACTTCAAACTCTTAGACTCAGGCCTCCCCCCTTGCCTCAGCCTCCAAAGTAGTTGGGACTACAGGCACCAGCCACAAAGCTAGGCTAGTCTTTCTATTTTGGGTAGAGACATGGTTTGACTCTTGCTCCAGCTGATCTCAAAGCTCAAGCAATCTGCTGCCTGGATCTCCTAGAGCGGATTATAGGCATGAGCCACCCACCACCCTTTGGCCCAGGGGTCCTCAAACTTTTTAAACAGGGGACCAGTTCACTATCCCTCAGACCATTGGAGGGCCGGACTGCGGGCCCCCGGACGAGTCAGCAGCAGCAAAAACACCGGCGGGCCAGATAAATGTCCTCGGTGGGCTGCATGTGGCCCACGGGTCGTAGTTTGAGGACGCCTGCTCTGGCCTCTTTGTTATGTTTCAATCAACAAGTCCTGTTCATCCTTCATTCCAGGAAGGAATTTGCTGTTGAAGCTTCCCGTACTATCCTCACAGCTGCCGTATCTGTTTTCACCTCGTGCTTTCTTCCATTTCTTATCCATCTTGGGAAATTTCTCAGTTAATCTTGAAATACCCGTTTCATCTCAGTGCCTCAAATTAAAACTTTGAAGATAAAAGAGATCGAACACTTTTTAACATTTGGGGCTTTCCACAGTCTGAATTACCTTGTCACTCATTTCTTCAGCCTCATCCAGCTCCCCACTGTGTCTCTGCCTGAAGCAAGGACCACCTAACACGTGTGGTTTACTTTGTTGATTTCGTACCTTTTCCCCATTCTGTTTCTCAAGCCTACAACATTCTTACTCCTCTCTGCTAATGAAATCCTCCCAATATTTTTTTTCCTTGCGATGGTGTCTTGCTATGTTGCCCAAACTGGTCTCTAACTCTTTGGGCTCAAAGGATCCTCCCACCTCAGCTATCCCAAGTAGCTGGGACTATAGGCGTGTACCACCATGTCCAACCCTACCAATGTTCTTGAGATATGGGATGAAGTTCTACTTTTTGCCAGAAGCTTTCTCTCTCTGGATCCAGCATTTTTAAAACTTATTTTCCCATTTGTTGGACCCTTTCTAACATTTATGACCATTAGTGTATGCTTTGACATGTGATTCCATACTATTATGCTTTATTACTTGATTGCTTCATGGGTGTATGTCTGCCAAAACTGAGAACATTTTAACAATTATTTTGCATTCTTTACAGCATCTGGTAGACACTGTCTGTAATGCAGGCACTTAATCAGAGTTTGCGAACTGAGAGAGACTTTCCCTTTTCCAAAGGGTCTTCCCCTTTGCCAGAGGCTCTGGTGCTTTTTACTCCTTCTGTATTCCTTCCTGATTAATAAAATTCTATCTTACCATTTAAAAAAACAAAAAGATATACACCTAGTAGAGCAATTGCTGGGTCAAATGGCAGGTCTACTTTTAGATCCCTGAGTGTTCTTCAAACTACTTTCCAAAAGGAAGGTATTAGCTTGCATTCCCAACAGCAGTGCAAAAGTGTTCCCTTTTCTCCACATCCATGCTAACATTTGTAGTTTTGGGATTTTGTTATGCGAGCTACTCTTACTGGAGTTGATGATATCTCAAAGTGGTTTTGATTTGCATTCCTTTGATGATTAAAGATGATGAGCATTTTTTCATGTGTCCGTAGGCCACCTGTCTTCTTCAGAGAAGCTTCTGTTCAAGTCTCTTGCCCACGATGAAATGGGATCACTTGTTCTTTTCTTATTAATAAGTTTGAGTTCTCTGTGGATTCTAGATATCAAACCTTTGTCAGAAACATAACCT
>CAUYQV010021356.1:0-23797 GCA_963574575.1 Galagoides demidoff
TTTTTTTTTTTTTTTGGACTGAGTCTCAAGTAGACTTGGTAGAGTGCCATGGTGTCACAGCTGATAGCAACCTTAAACTGTTGGGCTTAAGTGATTCTCTTGCCTCAGCCTCCCAAGTAGCTGGGACTATGAGTTCCTTCCACAATACTCGGCTATTTTTTTCTTGTTGTTGTCATTGTTGTTTAGCAGGCCTGGCTGGGTTCAAACTCACCAGCCCTGGTGCATGTGGCCAGTGCCCTAACCACTTAGCTACAGGCGCCAAGAGCCTCAGTTTTAATTTTTGCTTTGGCAAATGTTGATAGTGATCACCAACATAAAGAAAAGCAAGTTGGGGTCCTAGCAAGTTTTTAAAATATAAAAATTTCAAGTTTTTGAGAACAAAAACTTGAAAATTGTGAAAATTATTGATTTAAAGATTCAAAGCAATTTTCATTGAAATCTCTTTTATGCTTGAGTAAATTTTTACTAAAAAATTTTTTTAAGTTCAAAAGTTGTTTTTTATTATCATTGTCTCAACTCACTTTACTGTAGAAATAAATGCAGCTGATTCTATAGAAATGGACACCTGACACAAGCTTGAACTCTCACACTTTCCTTTTAAGAATTGAGTTGAATCCAGAGTCCACTCATACTCTGTTGTTGCCTGTAGTTATATGAGGTAGAGTTGGCACCTGTATGGCAACCATTTTCCTCCCATGCATAGTGATAATTTTTTAAAATTTCTAAGCCTCAAACATACTAACTACCTTGCTATCTTTTTATCTGCAGACTCTGATATATATTATCTCAAGTTTGTGTTTATGCTTTACAATCATAGTACTAATGTATTTGCTACATAGCAAATTCCTAATCTCCACAAACATATTCCATTATTTACTTAATAAATATTTAATAGAGCTTTTGGGAATACTAGAGTTTTAGGCTATTCTAATAACTCATAAATAAATTAGAGACTGGGTAAATTGTTGTCTACACAAATACCGGAAATCTCATCATAGAGATAAGGTTTATCATTTGTCTTGTCAAATATACCTGTGGTGGAGAAATGTTAGTCTGTCATTGGTTTCATTATGTCGGAAAGATCAAAGATGTAATGCCTCCTTGGATAATTCAATTATGTGTTCAAGGACATTTGCTTTCTTTATACAAGTGAGTCGTTCCAAGCACTTTTCTTAGTCCAAACTACACAAAGTTTAAAAAATCTTGATGCCTACCTTACAAAAAAAAAAAAATCGCCATTTAATAGTTTTTTTAGAATAACAAAAAGACAAATGGTTTAAGTTATGAAACAAAAATTTTATAGATACAAAATTAAACATGATTTAATGTGTTTCATTGTTGAAACATACAGATCTGTTTGCAAAACTTTCAAAATTTAAATTAGATGACCAATTAAAAGATTTCTGCAGGAAAAGTTTAAGTTCTCATAGGGTATTTGATCTTTAAGACCCTTAGAATCTTAGTGTTCTATGATTTTTTGCAATTGCTATCAAATTGTTTATTTAAACAATAAAAGGCACCAAGGAAAAGAATATCAGAATTTCTCAAGTATAATACATTAAAAACATATTCCCTTTGATGACATGTTTATCAGGGAGTAAAGAAATGAAACTCTGAGATCATGCTGGCATGCCTGCAGGAAAGACCTTAACAACCAAAATTAAAAGCAAAACATATTCTTGCCTGCTGAAACTACTAGAAAATTCTATAGTTGTTAGTGATCAGTTAACATAGCTAGAGTGACTGAGAACAAAATTTTGCAAGATTTAAAAATAAAAACTAATTTAATTAAGAGCACATAAAGGCATTCTGAAGATGCAAAAAAATCATGGTCTACGGAGTTCAAATACGGATTTATTAGCATCCTATTAAAAATAGTTAGACACAATACTCAAATATGGATCCCATTCACAGAGGTGAGATTTACTGTGGTGTCCACAGTGTTATCATCATAACTACCAGCCACTTGCCTTATGTAACCAAGGACCCTCGTCTCTCTCATTTGTCTCCTAGTGTAAATAATTTTTTTTCTTAAGTCATAACTGTGTACATTTATGGGGCACAATGTGCTGGTTTGTTATACAATGTGAATATTTAAATTAAACTGATTAACATAGCCATCAATCATCTCACTAATTTATTGTGGTAAGAATTTTAAACTATACTCTAAGTACTTTTGAAATGTACCATTGTATTATGCGCAATAAGTGAGGTCCCACCAAAGTCAATGGTAGAAAAGTCCCCTATTGGAGTCAGATCTAGGATATATACTCGTACATTTTCAGAATTTGTGAAAATCATAGATTGCCTCCACTAAAAATTAAAAAAAATACTTTATAATAAGTATACCAGTAAAATATTAACATATCCCAATAAATCACATATATTTTTTCTTGTCAAAAAGCAACATATACAGTTTAGTGTTATGCATTACAAAAGGTCCATGATTTAGATCCATTGACCCTCTATGGATCTATGGTCCCTAAATATCATTAGCAATAGATAACTGTCCTTTGAAAAGTGGACAGTACCTTGGAAATTCTTTTGTCTTCATTATTACAGTACGAAAAATGAATTTTAGAGAGGGATGACAACTCACACAGAATAACAAAACTCATCTGTGATGTCAAATTTTATGTCTCATGATTCCCTATCCTTATTTATGACACAAAATTGATAACATTTCTATTTCATTTAGTTCCCTAAGCTGTATATTTAATAGTATCATCCGTTTATTATGAGGAAGGAGAGTTCTTTTCTCTGAGGCTCTGGGCAGTTGGTGGAGATGGACAGGGGTTCAGTGTTCCACATCTCTTGTCCATTCTCTCCCTTCTCCTCTCTATATCTCTCATGGTGCCTACTGTATGGTGCCAGAAATTGGTGCCCTGCAACCATGACTTGGAAAGGAAGGAAAAACGTGGATAATTTGTTACACTTTTGGAAAAAGCTACAGTTGAGCAGCAGTTTTCAAGAGTTTGCTGTCCCTCACACTCCACAGAAGATATCTTTGCTGAGAAGTCTGAATGTCTACTAGACTCGAGTCTTCTGATCACAAGGCTGTCACCCTGTGGGATGCTGAAGTTCTACAAATTAGTACAACTCTGTGAGCCTCTAAAGCCTTTTCAAGGGAGTATTATGAATTGGATTTCTGTATAGGTCAACTACATCTATCTCATTATTCCCAGGAAGGAAATGTCTTGCCAAATGGAAGAGAAGGAAGGAGCCTTTTCTTTCCATATTAATTGAGGTCTAAAAATAGCTGGAAATGCTTTTTAGTAGAGAGGAGAAAATTACATTCAGGTATATTGTTTACAAAAAATATATATCCACTAACCTTCAAGGGACTATAAAACATTACATATAATAGATGGTTGAAGCAGCCTCACTGGTCTATTTTTGTTGCATAATCACTGACTAACTGCCTATCTTCCGACATAGTTACATTGATGACATGCTTTCTTTCCATTATTTAAATCTCTTCTTCCCTCTCAGCTATTCGGGCGTTATTTGGATAGAACCAAAGTTAGTGAAGAATGGAATAACTGGTTTTGTTAAGATCAGTCATCTTTCGGTCAGTACTGGTTGGCAATTTACAGTTCTAAAGGCTACTATATTTTGGATAAAGGATAGCAATTTCACAGTTGAGAAATTCCTCTAATTAGCCTATACTTAGCACTTTCTTTGATGCTAAAATATCACTTTTTAAATGTTGGAATATTTTATCTATCTTTCTGTGGTTGTCCAAAATTTTGTGTCATATATATTTTTTTAATTTTGTGTAATATTGACTGGAGGAAATATGACATACCATTGCCCTTCCCAGGTGGAATTTGGCTCTTATTCTGGGACAGATGCTGTTCATAATCTCACCTACCAACATAGTCTGCTTTCTGTTCTTGATTCCTCTGTGCTTGGAAGTGTACACTACAGGACATCTTTACTCTCTCCTTCCTATCTCAGGATTTGTGATATTGACTAGTCCTATTGAATTCTTTAAAGATATTTGGACTCTTAACATTTTCTAGTTTACAATTTCAATAGGTTTTGATAATCTCTTTCTTCTCCTAACTAACCCTACACTTTCATTCTCTCTCTCTATAACTTGAGAGAGAATTATACTACACTCTTATACTAGATCCCTGTCATGCATCTATTTCCCCTGCTGGAGTGTGACCCTGGAGGGTAGAACCTGAATTAATTATATTTTTACACTAAATAGCACTTGGACCATTGAACTGACTCAAAAGATGCTTTAAAAATTGACTGAATCAAGGATCCACATGGTCTGTAAATGAACTCGAATAATTATGTCCTATTAATAGTTTTTTTTATTGGCTAATTATTAAGTGCAGCAGAAAGCCTGAAATTTGGTAATGTGTAGATATAGGTGAATTCTCAAACTCATTATATACAAGCATTATAACTTGAACACTATAGGCTTCATTTTATACATCTGTCAAATGTGAATATTTACCACATTTTGTTTTGGTTCCTTATTTGTCACAGTTTAGTATTGAGTAATATAAGTTCTACTCTCTGAACTGATAAAAGCATAAGCTTTCAGCATTTTGTATATTTGTGTTCAAGAAAAGAAAGCCTTTAATATTTCAGTATGACTTAACAAAATATTGAATTGGCTGCTTTATCAGTTCATTTATTTTTATAGACAGGTTCACATGCTCTGTTGCCCAGGCTAGAGTACAGTGCCTGAGTTATAGCTCACTGCAATCTTAGGCAAGGGGAGCCTCAGCCTCCTCCTGCCTCAGCCTCACAAGTAGCTAGGAAGATAGATATGCACCATCATGCCTGTCTAATTAGTTTTTATGTTTTATAGACATAGGATTTCACTATGTCAACAGGCTTGTCTGGAATTTCTGGCCTCAAGCAGTCCTTCTGCCTTGGCCTCCCACAATGTTGGGATCATAGACATGACCCAAAGCACACAGCCTAAATCAAATGCTTTAAAATTATTTAAGAAAAAGTTCCAATGTGTTGTCTATATATTCTGAAAAATTGAATTTCTGATGTGTGTTTTAAAGTTTTCTAGACAAATAGTCTATCAATTACATCCAATAAATTTTCAGAAAATTCTACTCCATTTTTATAAGAAGTTCTTTTTGTAATATGACACAATTTGCATTCATAAAATTTGTGATTAAAATTTTAAATAAATAGGTATTATTTATATCCATTTGAATTTTTGAGCCATGTTTTGTGGCCTGAGATGTGATCAAGTGTGGGTATTACACTCTGAGCTAATGTCTGAAACAGGTAGATGATATTATTTCACTGCAAAAATATTAAATTCCCTTTCTTGTTATTGTTTGATGATAAAGGTAATTTGCTAAGATATCTCACTCTAACTAATCTGCATCCCTATTACCTCATTCTCAAATTGACATCCAGGTATCTTTCCTTTCTTTCTCATCTCCCTCCCCTCACTAACTTGTATGAGTACTGAACACTTAACACATTTATGAAAGAAGAAATAAAGGGAAGATATGGAAAAATATAAAAAATAAGTACTTAAAAAAGTATGACACTTAGCACATAATGGTAAATTTTGCATTTCTTGAGATTAAAGCAACAAAATATTAATAAAAAGATAATCTTCACTGAGTTTTCAATTCAAAATTAAATAATGCATGAGTATAGTAATTGAGGCAATAATGCTTTACCAGGAAAAATGATCTACTAAAAAGCAGAATACACTAAGTGCCAGAATCATGGTGGTCATGGGAGGAGTGACTGGAATGTGAATGATGAGTTTTTACCATTGGCTAGATTTGTGATTAAAATTTTGTATTTGAAAATTCAAATAGATATAAATAATGCCAGGTGAATAGCCACACATTTCCATTAATATATTTAAGCAGAACATGATGTGGAATTAATTGAAATATTTTGTTCTTTTTTGGCCATCAGTTATTTGGCAATGCAATAATATTTTTCTTGGGTGGAAACATCTACATGTTCAGTGATCATCTTTGCTGAAAGCAAGAAACAACGAATATTAAAGGAGAAATAAAAAAGAATTTATAGCAAACTCTGTCTTCATGAGTATTAAAATTAAATTATGAGCTATCTTGATAGAGCTCACTCAGTCCAGTTTAGTGTAGTCAATTAGTTCCAGTTCTAATAACTTCATTAATAAGTGCAGTAGAATAGGCTACCTAGAATACCCAAAACTAAAATAAAACTAAACAGAAATGAAACAAACAAAAAGAACATTAAAAGAAAGAGAAAGTAAGATGAAGACTAGAAATAAAGAATTTCAACTGTTTCAGTTTGCTTGCTTGTACTACTTGGTCATGGTCTTAAAATTTTTAAGACAGGTGGGTGGTGCCTATGGCTCAGTAGGTAGGGCACCAGCCCCATATACTGAGGGTGGCAGATTCAAACCCCACCTGGGCCAAACTCCAAGAAAAAATAGCTGGGCGTTGTAGCAGGTGCCTATAGTTCCAGCTACTCAGGAGGCTGAGTCAAGAGAGTTACCTAAGCCAAGGAGTTGGAGGTTGCTGTGAGCTGTGATGCCATAGCACTCTACCAAGGGTGATAAAGTAAGACTGTCTCAAAAAAAAAAAAAACTTTATTGAAAATATTCTGAATTCTATAATAAAATGTATTGTTTCAGGATTTAACATTTAATAGAAATCAGGTTTTCACTTCATTTCAGGCTATCTGTTAGCGGGTGAGAATTCAAGGAATAAAAGGATGTGGTCTATGCTCTCTAAGAATTCAGGCATTATTGGATAGACTCACCCAAATGATACAGGAAACACACATAACGGCTTTTTCCACTATAAATCAATACCATTTAAAATAAAGCTGCACGAGGATTTAGAGAAAATCATGAGTACTCTAAAGGTGACTGGAGAGAAGTTGTCGAGTTGACTCCCCCTGGTGTTACAGAGCTCTACAGCAACCCCGCAGCTCCGGCACAAGAAGCCTCATCACATACCAGGTGTGTGGGGAAGGGAAAGGGGAAAGGTAAATCTAAAGTGTGGGCCTCAGGATCAGAATTTTACCAAGAATAATAAAGAAAGCAGAAACCCACACTAATTCCCGATTTTCTCAGCATCAGGGCTCTTCTAAATCTTTCAGGTACACCTTTTATTTTCTCCGCTGAACATTGAGATATTTCCCCAAAGACCTTTTTTTTTTTTTTTTTTGAGACGGAGCCTCAAGCTGTCCCCCTGGGTAGAGTGCCATGGCTTCACTGCTCATATCAACCTCCAACTCCAGGGCTCAAGCGAGTCTCCTGCCTCCGCCTCCGAAGTAGCTGGGACCACAGGCGCCCGGCACAACATCCGGCCATTTTTTGGTTGCAGCCATCATTGTTGTTTGGCGGGCCCGGGCTGGGGATTCGAACCCGCCACCTTAGGTGTATGTGGTTGGCACCTTAGCCGATTGAGCCACAGGTGCGGAGCCTCCCAAAGACCTTTTTGAGTTTCCTCATAGTACCTTTGTTAAGATTCTTGGAATAGAGAACTATGGGTTCTGAGAGCACTATTCTGGTTAATAATACATTTAGAGATCCCTGAAATACTTTTTGTAGGTATTATCTACTGATAATAACATTAAAAACTGAAAAGTGTTCAAAAATTCTGCTGATGTGCCAAAGGGATTCGGTCAATAATATTTGTTCTAAAATATAACTTAAGCTGTGCAATTAATATTGAAATCAACATAGTCAATTATACGTACTCCACAATGACATACTTTACTGATCTCCATAGGCTACTCTTTCCCTCTGTAACCTGATCTTTAACAATTATATTGACTTCCTTTATAATGTATAATATATAGAAATATAGTGTAATTTATAATACCAGAGCATAAAACATAAGAAATGATCTCTTTTTTTACTCAGAACACATACTTCAAATTCTCTTACATTAAAAAAAAAAAATGGGGAGGCAGGTAGACTTTATTAAGGAGCATTCCTTGTGTCTCTGACCACACAGGCGTGCTCATTTGGATGAATATCATGATTTCATTATATTGTAGAACTTATGATTTTCAACAAGCTGATAAATTATTATTATTGATTTAGAAATAATGCTAGCATTTCTTTTATAAAGTGAAAAGATATATTATTTCACTCTTTTCATGGCTAGAAGATTCACCTTTTTTTTGCATGGGGGTGGAAGAGTGATGGTGATGTTTCATTCCTGGGCATGCTTTTATATTCAACATTTTAATTGCCCTCAGTAGGAACCCTTCAGAAATAGGAAATATTATGTGCTACTTCACAAAGTGGTAAGAGAACATTATGTGGTTAGCATGCCAAGAAGAAGTAGAGATAGGTTAGTGCCAACTATTAGTCAGAGAGAGAAAAAAGCGATTACATAAAATGTTATCATTGAAAAGATAGGGCCACTTTGCCCCTAGAAATTAACTTTTGTCTGGTTCTAAGTATTAAGGTAAACATTTTTAATTTATTCTAATTTTTTTTCTGAAAATCAGTCTTTTCATTTCTCTTTCCTTTTCAATGAAACACAGACAGGAATATTTAACTTGTATAATTTCTCTAAGATTTAAATTAAATATTACATGACAAGTGCTTGGAAGAATATATGTGGCACATTCTGTTTGTAGTTATACAGTATTATATTTATAATTATAACAAAACTTCTGTAAGTTGACTGCTCAAGGGACTGTAATAAACTGGTCAACATACAGAGACGGTCAACATAAGCAACTAGGCCCACTGTACTGATTCGTACATGTGGTGCAAGTTTTGTCTTTGAAAATTAGGACAACTTAAAGAGGTAGTCAATGTAGGGAGGTGGACACTATGGAGTTCCACTGTATTGTTATTTCTACTAGTAATATTACTGCTGCTATTGCCAATATTTTGTTTCAGCCCCTTTTTTAGTCCCTAAGATAATAAATAAGCAATAATAAAAAGCAAAAGACATCATTGTACATCTTAAAACTCTCATTGTGTACGAGAATGAGATCTCTACATCTTAAGTCTATACTGTAAGAGCCACATAAATATAGTACTATGAAAAGACACCAAGGGAAGTTATAACAAATAAATAAAAATCTCCAAAGAGCAGTCAATATTTAAACAAAGTTTTAAAGGATGACCATAATTCTTCAGCCAGGGAATGGTATGTGCTAATTAAAAAAGTGTGAGAAATCATGACATGTTCCAAGTACCAGAAGCAGTTGACGCAGCTGCACTATAAAGGTAACTACTGAATGAAGTGCCATCTGATTTCTTTGTTTCAGACATAAAATTTATTGCAATGACTTAAAAGAGAAAAAAACTCATTAAAGAAATTTATGCAGAATATACTCTCTGGAAAGGTAAGGAGAAAGATTTGCATGCTATACAGCCAAGTTGCTTGTGGATGAGTTTGATCTTTTTTGAGATTTGTTTTAAAATGTTCTTGTTTTGTCATAACTGTCTGCTTAAATGAGTCAAGAGTGTCTCCACTCCAGGGATGGTTCAGCCCCACTATCTGGGCATGACTTCTGTAGGACCTCTACTAATGCCTCAGTGATCACTAATCACTCTCCACTCTGGCAGGATGAAGCAAAACCCACTTAATTCTTGGTGTTGTGTGAATCACTTGGCATTCACTCCTGTTTTTCACTACATAGCTTTGTAGGGTTCAATGCTACAGATATGTAGCCTTTCACTTAACAAAATCTATACAGATTTGGGGGGATGTTCTGCTAAATAGTCATTTTGGTTCTGGGACTCTTTCCTACCATGACCAGTCATCTCAGCCTCCCCAACTTTAATTTACATCTCCAAACATTCTGAGATTCAGGATTCAGAACTTGGTGGGCTATTCTTTAGTCTCTTCACCTTGAGTCCATCATGTAAAAATTGCTTCCAGAGAGAAAACAGGTCTGTTGTAAAGGTTACTACATTTCCATTGTTTTAGGTTTCACAGTCCTGCTTTGCCAGTGTTCAAATCTCCGAACAAATATGTTTACATATTTCTCCCATTGTTTTAGTTGTTCATAGTGGAAGGATAAATATACTTTTCTTTCTTTCTTTTTCATTTGCTTGCATAATGGCCTAAAGTGACTCTTCTTGGAAATATTTTGAATTTTCACTTTCCTTAGGTTTGCTAAGACATCAGAAGGGAAAGAGGTATTTCCAAAAGTACATTCCATTAACCATCTGGTGCATAATTTCATGGGGTGCTTATTGAAATGCAGATGCTTATAACTCTACACTAATCTAATAAAAATCCTGAGATGTGAATCCAAAGTTTCTTTATTTTTAATAAGCATCTCTAGCTGATTATTAGACAAAATGATTATAAATCCCTAGAATAGCATATAAGTAAGCAAAGAAATGGTTAATAACTTTTTTATATGTGCAATAAGGGATGTATATAATTCATTTATTAAAATGTCAGAGCAATAAATGTACCTGGATTTTGAACAGCCTAACTGGGCTGCTATAAATTAAAATACCAGGAACTTCTTGCTCAGATTTCTAATCATGGGGTTTAGACTCTCATATGATATCTTTGTTAGAAGCATTATGATATTCATTGTTTAAGACTTGAGATATGGTCTAACCTATTCCCATAGAGCTGAAAGGCAGTATGAAACAAAAATACATTATGAAGTACTCTCTAGTTTTCATATGTTATCTTGAAATTGAAAGTGCCATGGCAAGAAAGTGAAAGAACAGTATTAGGTGTTACTGGCAGGTATGTTTTGAGTGGTAGAACAATGAAGGAGGGCAAAAGGCAGAGAATAAAACAATAATATTAGGGACCTTTGAGATACACATTATTGTGATTAAACTGTCTGACTGAGGAAGGTCAAAAGGCATCAGAAATAACCTTTTCTTACTTTTCTTCCCATTCTGACTGACACTTGCAAGTAAAATAATATAAAGTCATTATAAATTAAATTTGATTTTAGAGTAACACTGATTTCTTTCTCTTAAGAAGAAAACAGTAAATAATAATGTAGGGTAGGGGATAAGAGGGACCTTGCTTTGCTCTTTTCTCATTTTTTCTTTTTTACAATATTGTTTAATGACAAGTTATGTTGGGAAAATGGGATAGCAGCTGCCTGAAACAACACTTGCCCAACTACTCTGCTTTTAATAATTAAAAATATTATATTGACTATCTAGAAGTACACCACTTTTGGAGTAGAATTGTGTATTGGAAGTGGAAGCTTGCAGAAATAAAGGAAGCCATGATGTTGCCCATTTATTTCAATTTCTTTAAATTGGAATGGAATGTTTTTATCTGTTTATTGTGAGAGTTAAGGGCCGATGACTTGTTTATTCATTCAGCTTCTTAGAGGCCCTTTGAGCAAATGAAGGTGGTGACTTCCATGTAGCCGTGACTTTATTCTCAATCATTTGCTTCACTTGACCCCAGCATGCCCCCTGTCTATCTCAGGAATATTGAATGTGCAAAACACTTCTCAAAATGCAATCTGAGTAAGGGAATGATTGGATTACTACCAAATCCTGTCCATATTTAAGGGAAAAATTAAACATATGCCATATTTTCTCTGAGTCAGCTGCATAACTTGAAAAGAAGCAGAATTCAAAAGAATGCAGAGAGTGAAGTTAAGAGGATGACAAAGATTTATTACAATCCCTTTTTTAGTTTTTTTCAGGTGACATAATTTATTTCAGTTCTACATTATCTGAATAGACAGTTTTCTCTCTCAATACATCTCCATATCTAAGTAAAGAACTGTTTATTTTTAAATAGTTTTATAGAAAAGTTGCAAAGAGAATACAATTTATATATATTCTGCTCCTAATTTCTCCCATTGTCAATATCTTACATAAAAATTGTCACAAATAGTTAAACAATATTTTTATATTATCAACTACCTTTCATATTTTATTTGCATGTACATTTTCTTAATTTTTACCTAAGGTCTTTTGTTCAGTCCCAGAATTGTATCCAAGTTTGCATATCACACAGCTCCTCTGTATGTGGTAGTGTCTCACAGTTTCCTAGGTTTTTATGACCTGGTCATTTTTTGACTGATTAATTAATTGATCAAGAGAAAAAACAAGAAAATAAATTGATTGAAAAATAATGAGATCCAAAATGTTCTTTGCTGACCTCTGTTATAAAAATGTCTGGATTTTGATGGAAATAGAGGCAATGCTCAATGGTCTTATGATTTAAGTAGATTGTGAATTGTAACTTAAGATGTAATTTTTGGTTCATAGTGGATTAAAAAAATCTATAAATACCATTTTTCCTCTAGCCAATATTTCAGAACCTTTTCTGGATTATTACCATTCAAATAGTGTGATTCAACTAGAAGATTTGACCTTGAGAGAGAGAGAGCTCTTATTCTGTTGAAAATAAGTTGTTTTATTTTTCTTAATGGAAATAATCAACTAGTATGATGTTAGCATTTTTGCCTGAATACACACTATCTGGCAACTCAGTTATACTAACAACCTGTTCCACCAGAGAAAATACCAAAAACATTATAATTTGGTCCCCATCAACATTTATTTGCACTTATTGATTTAATATAATATTGTTACCTTAGTAAAAAATGTTTAAATCAATGTCTATTTGATCGTGGAGTTATTTGTATGTTAACTTCATGTGCAAATGGAATAAAGGAATATGTGCAAAATGATGTAGGGACATAATTAAATGAAAAAAAGGGTGCAGGAGAAAGTGAGTCTAAGTTACATCTGTAATAAGATCTCCTTTCATGATTTTAATGCAAGGTCATCAACAGGAAAAGAATTTTCTGTGCACAGGTATTGGCCAGTGATTTCCTCTGATTGTGAGATTCTCTTTCAAATTGAGCACTAATACTATCTGATATTTAGTCCCATTGGCCAAATCCCCACTTTGAATCTCAGATCAGACTTTCTAACACCATGTGAAACTGTAGACAGAGTAAAGATTTAATCTACTGATCCCGAACTTGAAGGTCTGAAAAGACTACTTAAAAAGGAAATATATTGAAGGTTTGAAATAACAAATTAAAAATGAAGCTCACACATGATAATTACTGAAAAATATTTTTAATTTCTTTAGGGAATAATATGGAACATATACTTTTTCTAAATATGACAAAATAAAGTTACATATTTGGTTTAAGTTGATGGAGAATAATACTCTATTTTCTTCCCTGAGAAAAGACTGAAAATGTAAAGAATACTAGTACTTCAAGCAAAATATTTTTTAAATCTATAGTCAAAAAAGTGTGATGTATGCATATGGAAATCTATGATAGGACTTTGAAACTAATTTTCATTGTGTTTGAATAGCTCTCCTTTTGTCACTGGAAGCATTATCTCAAATAAGTCACAAGAAAGTAAGCAGATGTGCTCCTTTGCTTGTGTTTATAAAGCCGTAGCTTTCCAGGCCGTCTCTGGTGCATGATTATACTCAGAATATATCAGCATCAGTATGTTTAAGGGCCCTTTTATTAGCTGCCAAGTTAACTTTTTTTCTCTTCTCCGTCAACTCAACACCCCATAGCAACAATTTTCACCTTTCTTTGCAATGAGATGTCACTGAGGAAAGAGATGATGAATGATACTCAGAGAATGGTTTCCTGCAGTATTTTTGGAAAGGCCATGTGTTCAGCATAGTTTATGTCAAAAAGTACAGACTACAAATCCAGATTCTCTCCATATGTTTGAAGGTCAAACAATGGCAGTGAACACTTAAAAAGAAAGACACCTCTTGTCATTGCTTCTACTTATAATCACTACTTATGAAAATCTTATTTTAGAGTGCTTTTCTGAGGACAGTTTAGAATCAAAAAGTAGAAGTGATCTGTTTAAGATTTCTGTCTAGGCATAATATTTATCTTGTTTATTAGAGGAAGTTTCTTCTAGAGTCAGGGTTAGTCTTTTGTTCTAAGAGGAAGACTCAACTGCACCTATATGCAGCTTAAATCTATCTTGAATATTTCATAAATAGTAATATCTGGTGGAAAATATCCACACGTCACTACCACTTTTCTCATTTGCATTATTTTCATAACAAGGTATCTATAGCATCTTCTTGTTGAAATATCAAATTAAAATAGAGAGAGAGATAGTTGCAAAAATGATTTTAAAAATATATCTTGGACACTGACAAGATTCTAAATTACATGGCTGTCCCTTTTTTATCAGAAATCCAATCAAGATTAAATTTTCAAACATGAACTGATGGAGATTCAAATTTTTCAGACCAGGTTAGCTAAGGTGAGGACTGTGATCTCCCCCACTCTGTGTATTACAACACTCTGTGAAAAACCACATAATGTTTGAGATTATACACCTATGAAAAAGCACCATAGAGCAAATAGTGACCATCCAGCACTACATTCATCTCCTAGTGAGTGAATAATTTTCTACTAACAACGAGTGTCCTACATGCATGGAAGAGACAGCTGGATGTAGCACTGCATTCAGTGAGACTAAAAGCTCTGTGTTAAAAAGTGGTGAGGAGTGTAGAGAGGAAAAGAAGGGATAATGGATGGTATAGGTACACTCATAGGAGATGAAAGAGATTGTCTTCTTTTCAGACAATGAACCTAGTCTTCAAGAGCTCTGGCACCACCATTGCCTTCAATGTGGTAGTGGTAGTCTTTTTTCATAAGAGCACGTTTCCTCTTCCCCTCTACTAGGTCAACTTCTGTCTCACAAAACAAGCCATAGTTCCAATAAGTTTATTTCCCCTGAAGTCTTGTCTCAGCGCATAGATCCATCTTTTCCTGCAACTCTGCTCACGCGAACATGAGGATGTCTCCCATTAGTCCTGTCTGCTCGTGGACTTCATTGTCACTTGGCCACTCCTGCTTTCTGCCTTAGCTATGTGTTGCAGTACAAACTAACATCGTTTTTCATATTTTTAACCAAAAGAAGAAAAGACATGCATTTGTTCACATTAGCCTAATGGTGGTAGGAGACTTGTCCAGGTGAGATGAGAATAAAGGAGAGTGTTTTTAAGTATGAGTATCTGACTGTAGCTTAATGGAGAGCATCTAGGATGTAGAAAAAAATCAGAGCATAGATTCGTGTGATATATAGTGCCTGCCTCATTGTGATAGCTGAGTAGCCTTAGATAGCTCTCAAATTAAGACCAGCACATCTGTGCCTTGAGACCTACCAGGAATTAAACTTTTTTCCTCTGGAGTTAAGATTTACTCCAGGGTCCTCTACTCAGCCTGAGACAGCTTCTCACTCTTTGCCACTCTTTCTCTAGATTATGTTTAGGTGCCTGATACTCTATCAGTCTATTCAGATGTCTGGGTATGAACCTTCTTGGTCCTACTAACACATTATCATTGTACGAAATTGCATAAGACATATATTAATACAAGCTGATATAGTTTGGATGTATGTGATGCTCTCTTGGCAATAAGTGAATTCTTCCTTGATTAGTTCACATAAGAATATGGCACCCCCCCCTTGTCTTTCTTATTCCTTTTCTCTCCCTGTGACATGCCTGCTTCCCCTCACTTTATTGAGACGCTCCTGAAGGCCTCACCACTGAGGCCTTCTGCTCCTGCAGCAGACACTGGCAGCCTTCTTGGACGGTCTGCAGAACTTGGGCCAAATAAATCTCTTTTCTTTATAACTTACCCAGTTACAGGTATGTCCTTCTAGCCATGTAAAATGGACTAACACCCAAAGTGACTTAAAGAAAAATAAAGAAGGATGTAAATAAGAAGTAAAAGAAGTCTTCTGTTCATAGTCACAGTCTGTTACTCTTAGGTAACTACTGTATAAAAATGAACATATGTTACAGATGTTTTAAATTTAAAGACCCAACACTTGTATTTATATTATCAATATAGATTGCATTATTGTTTGTTAAGGGAATAAATCTTTGCATAGTTGGGTGATTTTTTTTTTTAATTTAAAAGCATATCTTGAATATTTTTACAAGTTAGCATATGTAGACTTACCTCACTTTTTAGTCTGCTGCAGTATATATTATAGCACTAGAGTACTCTACCAGGTTTATTTTATGAATATTTAATGAATAAATATTTATTTAATATTTTATGAATAAGCAGGCACCTTTTTGTTCACATATATTATATATTAGTAGAACTTATTGGCCAAAGCAAAATTTTCAAATAAATGCCTTTGTGTTTTCTTTTTTTTAAATTTTGGTAGACATTGTTAAATTACATACACATCACGGCAATGTACAAATTTAATTAATAGCAAAGAGTGATTATTTCCATACTTTTTTCAATCAGGTGATATTAGAAACCTGTTATTATAAATTTTGTTATGAAGAAAAATCCTCCATATTATTTAAAAATTCATTTCTGAGATTTATGTGAGAATACTTTAAGATATATTTAAACTTTTTAGTTTTTTTTTTGAATTGCATTCGTGTACATCTTGTTTATCTTTTCATTAGCATTCTTACCATATAATTTTTATCTAAGGTCATAATTTGCTTCATGCATAGGCTTCTTCACAGCAAAAGCAGTCTTTTCCCTTAAAAGATAACCTCACATTCTCATCACAGTTTCCCCATTGAGCATAACATCTAATTTTGAGTCAAAATTATTTTTTTTGAAGAACAACTCTTGAAAGTACAGAGACTGTGTAATATGTTGTCCTTGATGTAAGGAAAAATAGCATATATAAAAATACATATGATATGTGCATTCATGCAAAAGAAGTATAAGAAGAATAAACCAGAAACTAAAATTATTGGTGACCTACAGGGATGAATAAGTAAAGGATGGAAGGAGGGGAATAGATAGCAAGGATGATGCAGGAGTGACTCTTTGAATAGCTCTGACTCTTCAATTATACCTTTCACATACCCCAAAAGTAAACAAAATAATAAATAAGAAGAGCAACTTGGATGTGAGAACAAATGAATCTAATTTTACTAAAAATGAATAACAAAGTCACACTGAAAGGCCTGGGGAAAAAAAACTTAAGTAATTTAAAAAAATACAACCTTGCCTGAATACTGTAAAAATATAGGGGAAAGGAACTGGAAATAAATACTGTCATCCATTTAATAAACGTGTTTTTCCCAAGGATACATGTTAGCAATTCCTAATGTTATGTGTGTACAGGTTTTAGATATATAAATATCGTGTCAATAATAAGAGTCAGCTTCTCACACAGTGAGAAAAATGTTACAAACACAGAAAGGGGAAACAAAAATAAGTACTGTGGTGTTGGATTGTAATCAATACATGCGCATGTGTGTGTTCGTATGAGTTAGAATGCATGCATGCATTTTCTAGGAGCTGTTTCCTCTGCCAAGAAACCCCCAAACCAAGACATACCATTAGCAATGAGAACTCTCAGTGCCCAGCTCTTGGTTTCAAAGCACCATTCTCCATATAAAGAACCAGGGCTGCTTGGATAAGTGGTTGAGTCTAAGCCCAGGATAAACAATATGAGTTTGAAATGCCTTGTGGTGTTAAAAAGTAAAAAACATATTTTTCTAAAATGAGAGCTTCTTGAGAGAATACAAGAGCCAATCTGAACAATTTGAACAACAGAATAATTTATATTGTTAGATTATAAACCATTGAATAAAATAGGTGAGTCAATTCTGATAAAGTTAAATAAGTGAAAAAATGAGGAGGAGAACCCCTCCTTACAGTAGAATTTTAATTAAATGTAGAAAGAATGAAAGACATAGAAAATTACCATCAGCCAAACACTTCAGTAACATTTTTTGTCAGGCAAGATATACTTATGGATGTTAAAATTTGAGGAAGAAAGTTTGAGGAGAAACAAGATTTTCACAGTCTCAAGAAGGGAATTGTGATACCCCAAGTTATTTATTGCCTATAAAGGGGAATACTTAGTCTTAAATGAAGAGACTCATAGAAGTCATTTAAACTAAGTGATGAAGTTCAGCATCACCAGTAACAAGATACATTGGCATCACGATTCATGTGATATGATGCCCCGAGGACATGGCATTGCTGCAATATTCATATTCTAGTCAGGTCTGCACAAGTACAAATTTCAGAAAAATAATGAGAAAACACCAGATAAATGTAAATGCAGGGATATTTGACAAATATAACTGGTCAACAATCTTCACATTTTTCAAGTAAAGGAACAACTAAGAAGTTTTTAAAGATAGTAGGAGATAAAAGAGAAACAACTTCTAAATGCCTAAATGTGTAGGGTTCTAGATAGTATCCTAGCATGGGAAGGGATATGAAAGGAAAAAACTAGAACAAGAAATCAGAATACGTTCTTTCCAGAGATCAGCTGCAGCATTGTGTGTTTCTGTAAAACTATTGAACAGGGCCACATTTATTCACTTCCATGTTAAATGTGACTTCCCTCACTCCTTGGCAGAGTTGAGTAGATGCAACAGACACCATATGAATAAAAAGCCTAAAATATTTATTACCTTGTTTCTTCTTTTTATTATTTCAAAATGCAATAAAACTCCTGTAAGTTGACCATTCAACAGACTGTAATAAACTGGTCAATACACGGAGGCAGTCACCATAAGGACCTAGGCCTAGTGTGCTGATATGTACATGTGGTGAGTGACCAGTCTGTGAAAAGTAGGTCAACTTAAGGAAGTGGTCGCTTGTGGAGCTTCTACTCTTTTAAGAAGATAACAAATGTTTCAAGTGCATGGCTTGGATCAAGGCTACAGATGTGCCCAAATAGTGTTCACTATACCTGTGAAATGGGTTTTTATCCCTCCCTTCCCCTGCCCCTCACCACCTGCTTCATGACTATTAACTTCCCTCTGTACCCACTGAGAAGTCCCAATTTATTAGAAAGTACATGGGTGTTTGTTTTCCATTTTAGAGACAGTTTGCTCAGGATAATGGTCCCCAATTTTGTCCAAATTTCTGCAATTGGCATTAATTCATCCTTTCATGGATGAGCAGCACTCCACAGTATACATAAGCCACATTTTGTGAATCCACTCATGAACTGAGGGCACTTGGGTTGATTCCAGACCTTTGCAATTGTGAATTGTGCTGCAAGTCAAATGCAGGTGAATTTTGGATAAAGCAACTTAATTTTGGAGGTGTAGATACTCAGTAGTGGGATTGCTGGATGAAATGGTAGATCTACTTTCAGGTCTTCAAGAAGTCCCCATAGTATTTTCCACCGGGCATGTACTAATTTGCAGTCTCACCAACAGTGTGTAAGCCTTGCTTTCTCTCTTCACATGAAGCCATAAGAATTCAAGAAGAAAATGTAGGGAAAACTCTTCTAGATATTGGGCTTCTCAGCAAATAATTTATGACTAAGACTCTAATGGCAATCACAGCAACAACAAAAATAAATAAATGGAACTTGACTCAATTATAAAGCTCTGTACAGCTAAAGAGATGATCAACAGAGCTAATAGACAAACTACAGAATGCGAGAAAATATTTGAAACTATACGTTCATTAAAGGGTTGATATCCAGAATATACAAAGAATGCAAGCAAATCTGTAAGAAAAATATTGTCTTGTTCTTAACAACAACAACAAAAATTGCTGGTCACCAGCCTAGTTTAGTATTGCATCAGTATTAATTTCTTGGTTTTGATAATTGTGGTAAAGTAAGATATTACCTTTAGAGGAAGCTAGGTGAAATATTTACAGAAAACTTCTGCCACATTTTACGATCTTTTGATCTAAAATTAGTTCAAAATGAAAAATGAACAAAGAGAGAGAGGAAAGAAGTGAGGAAGAGGTGCTGACACCGGAACTCTCACCAGTTCAGGGAGTTAGAACTAAGTCACTCTAAGCACTGAATGATGTTCCATATTGTGTTTCTATCATAATTGGATCAACCATTTTTCTACTGCTGGGGATTTATTATATATCCACTTGTGGTATTAGTACTAATGCTACAATAAATAAAAATATGTAACTATTGTATATTATATAAACTGTTTCATTAGAGACCAAATGATGGCTATCAGACAATATTATGAGTTATTTTGCAAAATATCCTTCTTGTAACACTTGATTTATAGAATCTATTTTTAAAATTTAGGGTTTTCACACATTTTAGCAGACATGATTCTAGATAAGGACTTGTCTATCATCGCTGTTATTGATATTTTGCCCTGGATAATTCTTTGCTATGGGAGTTGTTCTGTGCTGGAGCTTCCCTGGGCCCCCTCACTAAACGCCCTTAGCACAACCAAAAGGTCTCCACATGCAGCCCAATATCTTTGGGAAATAAAATTATTCTCAGTCGAGACTACTGTTGTAAATTAAAGTATTCACTGTTGCCACTTATTGTTATAGAAAATAGGTTAACATCCAAGTTAATTTATTCAACAATCCATATTTTAGTCAGTAATGACAATCTAAGCATAACTTAACAATAACTGGCTATCTCATAAAATATAAATGGAAGGATGATGTAGGTTTTTTCAAATTGTTTTCTTTTGTGGCTGTTGGTTACTTAATTGTTCTTGTCATCATTATGCTCCATATAAGTAAACATGACTATTTACCTACAACCATGTTATAGACCTAAACAGTTGAGTCAATTTATCATAGAATATGGAATTACTCTATACAACCATTTAAGAGTGTCTGATAGGGAAATTCGCATGAAAGGAGAACTAACAATAGAGAAAATGTAAACTACTTCTGGATCTGACTTACATCTTAATTTTAGCACAGAGGATAGAACAAGCCTTTGAAGGAATATTTGTATTTCTAGCTTTGCTACATATAGTTATGTAAAGTTGGGTAAGTTATGCAACTCCTGAGACTCACAGCTATATTATCTGTTAATGAAGAAAACAAAAACATCTATACCTGTACCTCTTGGTCTCAATCTTGTATGTCCAGCTTCTAGAACGAAGTCTGACAAGTAGCAGACTCTCAATAGACATTTCCTGAATGAACAAATGAATTAATGAATAAATAGCATGGTTGTAAAAGCTAAATTAGATAATGTGCTTTGAAAAATATGAATATGCTTGCTATATAAGTATAAGCTTTATATATATAAATACATATGTAGCATAAAAATAAATTACTACATTTAAAGGACTTGTGAGATAATCAGATGCCCATTTTCCCCTTGGTAGTTTGGGAAAGTAGATGAATTCATTATGGGGAAGGGGGAAAGAGGACAAGAAGTGTATTTATCATTTATATGCTGATTTCTGCAGTGAGTTCACAAAAAGGAAGGAAATCAGTAGCTAAACTTACATAGATATGCAACAAGGACTATAATAAAACAAAGAACACATATACTCCCAAGAAATGAAAGCCTTTGTGATAAGAAATATATGTGGTTATGTTGGCACTTAGATCAATCAGACTGGACAATCTAATCTGAAACAAGCAGAAGTTAATGTCAACCCCTGAAGTGGTTCAAAATAGCATTTATCCAGGGACTGAAATCAGAATCAAGCCCCACACGAAGGATAATATTCAAAATTAAGTAGCTGCCGTGCAAAACAATTAGTGATTGTCCTAGACACCACCAAACAGACTGTGTTTGAAAGAACTGGGCCAAGAGGAACCAGGCAGTGTGCATAAAGCAAGGAAGCAGGGAAAATGAAGCGGAGAAATCAACACAAGTCACCACTAACGAGGAGGAACACTGACAAGGGGGGCAGAGCTGTGCCTTGGGTTCTGGACTTCTGTGGAGTTTCTGCCATGGAAGAAATCAATTTCAGCCTGGTGAATCTTGGGTGAGACAATAATTGGGAAGAAGTGGTTGGGGTCAAGGAGGAGGTGCAGAAGCAGGCAGGGACCGATGTCAAATACATCATGCTAGATTGACCAAAAAACCAACTGGAGACTCTCACACAGTTTGATTTTTCTAAACTTTTCTTATCTTTCTTACAGTTTTATTATATAGGTTTGAGCAACTACACAGTGTAGAAATAGATATGTTTGAGCTTGCCTTGTGTATGAATGCAATTTTGAGAACTTTGTATGCATTAATTTATATACTGCTAATAATGCTCTCTGATAGATAATATAATCCTTTATAGATTTGGAAAATAAGGCACAGAAATGCTAAATAACTTCCTTAAGTTCACACAGCTGTTCAATAAAAAAAAAAAAAGTTCACACAGCTGGAAAGCAATAGCTCTGGGATTCAAGCAGAAAATCCAGGTAGAGGGAACAGCAATTGCGACAATCTGAGTGTTTTAGGTGACAGACAAAAAAGCAATGTGGCAGGAGCTAAGCGTGGGACTAGCAGAGTGGCAGTTGCCAGCACAGTGCTTTCCTTCAAAAACTTCATGTAATTGGAAATTCACTTTTTTTTTTGGTTTTAGATTTTCAAATCTGAAGAATAAAACTGATAAGCCCCAGTTTTCACTGATTCAAATGAGCTTTGATTGAGGGACAGCGACATCACTCAAAACTTTTTCCTAAGATGCGTGTGTCCTTTGCAATGTTGCAATCATGCTCTTGTTGTTTATCTTACATCCTCCTACAAATACATCCTTTAAAGATAAGTCTTAAGGGATTTTCCCCTTGATCCCAGTTCTGCATGATGTTTACCGAAGGTTTGTAAGTGGAAGTGTACGTCCTCAAGTCGGCCTACGTCAAATCAGACATTATCAGACTTTTCAAGTTAGTTTATAGTCAATGAGTTTTTCTGTTATTACTCTCTTATAGAAGAATTTTAATTTTATACCTTTTCCCTTTCTTAATTTTCCACTATACAATCTGTCATCTAATCCTATTTATTCCCCCTTGTGAAATATTTTGGAGTCACTGATTTCAATGATTTTAGTTACCACCACTCTTATTTAATTCTTTTACTTCTTGTTACAGCCTTGTAGCTAGTCTTCCTGCCTTAGTCCTTCTCGCTCCGGCTTATTATGTATCAGTTCTGCTGGAATTATCATTCTCAACAGTGGATGGCTCCAATACTAGATATATATGGGAGGAGGGATGTCAGTGAACATAAATGCCCTAATTAATATGCCTTCATCTTGAGTTATTGCACTATGGGTATAGCTATACGTAGGGAAACATACATTATGCTAGTTGGTTCTTTTTTCAGTACATATAATGTCTACATTGGGTATGTTAGTCTTAAAGATTGAGATAATTTGTTTGCAAGTGTTTTGTAAATAACTAATCAACGTAAAAGACAATTTTACTGAGGGTTTAAAAAGTCTAATTCTTTGAGATAGGTATTGTTGGTTATTATCTTGGAGTCTATCCTTTCTTTTCCTCACCCCCACTGCATGATTCTTGCTGAGAGATCTACTGGCCCTTCTATAGAACATCCCTGTGTTCCTCCTCTCACAGCTTCCCTTGTGGCCAGAGCATTTGGAAGGGATACAAGTCTGCTCAATGGAGCATGGAAGAAAATCTGTGAATGGAAGGAATTGCTGGAATGGTTTTCTTTCTCAATAAAAGTGAAATGTGCACAGATAACATGATTCTCTTTTTTTCTGTCTTGAGGTGGTATTTTGTGACAATGTGACACCTAGAGGGTGATAGAGTAGAACAAAGAGCAAAACTCAGTCTTTGAAGATATTTATTAGCAAGTATCATCCTTCTCCTACCCTGGATCAAGACAACTTCTCACATAAGAATACGTTAGTTTTGGCTTGGCCCCTGTGGCTCAATCAGCTAAGGCGCCAGCCACGTACACCTAAGGTGGTGGGTTCGAATCCCCAGCCGGGGCCCACCAAACAACAATGATGGCTGCAACCAAAAAATGGCCCGGCGTTGTGGCGGGCGCCTGTGGTCCCAACTACTTGGGAGGCAGAGGCAGGAGACTCACTTGAGCCCAGGAGTTGGAGGTTGCTATGAGCTGTGATGCCATGGCACTCTACCCAGGGAGATAGCTTGAGGCTCCGTCTCAAAAAAAAAAAAAAAAGAATATGTTAATTTCATA
>CAUYQV010021357.1:0-29131 GCA_963574575.1 Galagoides demidoff
CTATAACTGAGAAAATGACATGAAGGCTGTGTTGATCAGTTTGATGGAAGTATTTTGGATTGCATGCGAAAACCCCACACTGTACCCCAGAAGTGCATTAATGTACATAGTTACCATTCAATAAAATTAAAAAAAAAATAAGAATTTTCAATATATTTAAGCTAGTCTAAAATTAGTGTTAATGTTTAAAGTAAGGCCCATGAAATTAGCAGCAAGTAGGCACTGAATGATTATTACTAACAAAAACCATATTTATACCTGTAAATTACCATAAAAATGAAGTAGATAAATCTGACCTAAACACTGTCAAACAAGAGGCTTTGGTTTCTCAAGATGCCTAATCTTGATTAGTCCTCTTTTTTCTTTTTTTTCCTGGAGACAGAGTCTTACTTTGTCACCCTCAGTAGAGAGCTGTGGCATCACAGCTCATAGCAACCTCAAACTCTTGGACTCAAGTGATTCTTCTGCCTCAGCCTCCCAAGTAGGTGGGGCCAGAGGCGCCTGCCACAACACCCAGCTTTTTTAGAGATGAGGTCTCGCTCTTGCTCGGGCTGGTCTTGAACCTGTGAGTCCAGGCATTCTATCAGCCTCGGCCTCCCAGAGTGCTAGGATTACAGGCATGAGCCACTGCGCCAGGTCTCTGAAGTATATCAATCAAGTAATTATTAGTCTCTGAAGTATATCAATCAAGTAATTATTTTTACACTTATATTTTCTTAGTTGGGTAAAACTGGCTTGCTTGGCTGGAATGTAAATTGAGCTCCAACTCTTGGTAAAGTTCAAGTGGCTATGTCTTTAAGTTCACCTTCCTAAAATTTCATAACCTGATTTTTTTTTTAAGGACAGTTTCTTACTCTATCACTCAGGCTGGAGTGCAGTGGTACAATCATAGCTCACTGCAGCCTTGAACTCCTGGTCTCAAGCAATCCTTCCACCTCAGCCTCCTTAGTAGCTGGGACTACAGGTGAAGTGACCACGCTTGGATTCATAACCTTCTTTTTGTAAACACGAAGTCCTACACACTATACTGTCCACAATTCCAAGTATTTATATAATTAATAGTATATTAAAATCCTGAATAAGAAAAAATAATTCAGTATCAAGAGAAAATGAAGATGTTGACATTCCTCAGAAAGTCAAAAGTTCCTCAATGGTTTGTTATTTACATACTATGTCCAAAAGATTCTTGTTGCCAGAAATTCCACAAGTACAGAAAAATGCTACTGAGTATAGACAATCTGGTTCTTCCCTCTTCTTTCTTCCACTCCCCACACCCAGCCTCTAGGCATCAATGCTGGTATTCAAAAGAGAATCTCTCATTTTCTCTCTTTCTTTCTTTCTTTTTTTTTTTTTGAGACAGAGTTTTAAGCTATTGCCCTGGGTAGAGTATTGTGGCATAATAGCTCACAGCAACCTCAAACTCTTGGGCTCAAGCGATCCTCTTGCCTCAGATGGCAAAAGGATCTCTTCTTTCTTTCTTTTTTTTTTTTTGAGACAGAGCCTCAAGCTATCCCCCTGGGTAGAGTGCCATGGCATCATAGCTCATAGCAACCTCCAACTCCTGGGCTCAAGCAAGTCTCCTGCCTCCGCCTCCCAAGTAGCTGGGACCACAGGCGCCCACCACAATGCCCGGCCATTTTTTTTGGTTGCAGCCATCATTGTTTGGCGGGTCCAGGCTGGAGATTCGAACCCTTCACCTTTGGTGTACGTGGCTGGCGCCTTAGCCGCTTGAGCCACAGGCGCCGAGCCTCTTTTTTTTCTTTAAATTGAGACAGAGTCTCACTCTGTGGACCTTGGTAGAGTGCTCTGGCATCATAGCTCACAGCAACCTCCAACTCTTGGACTGAAGCGATTTCAGCCTTCCAAGTAGCTGGGACTACAGGCACCTGTCACAATGCCTGGCTTTTTTTTTTGTAGCGACGGGATCTCACTCTGGCTCAGGCTGGTCTCGAACTTCTGAGTTCATGGCAATCCACCTGCCTCGGCTTTTCCAGAGTGCTAGGATTACAGGCATGAGCTACCATGCCGGGCCTTGCTTGTGCTTAGGCTGGTCTCAAGCTGATGATCTCAAGCAATCCACCCACCTTGGCTTCCCAGAGTGCTAGGATTACAGGTATAAGCCACCGTGCCTGGCCTCTCCTTTTGTCTCTTAAGGAGACATGTATAAGTATGGGGCATTCTAGCCCTCCTTTGGGCTTGCCAAGATCTTGTCACACATCAATGTCTACAATAAATTAAGCAATCTGGAGGTTTGTAGAAAGAAAAAGGACTAATGGAGAGATTTAGACTAGGGCAAGGAGAAATTTGCATTTACTTCATATAACTACAGGACATCTAAAATATTAATAAGCATTTGCAGGATCAATACAGACTATATACAATGTACCCTAAACCTCTGTAAGAACTATACTTACTTAACATCAACAACAAATCTCTTTAATAATACTATTAAAAATACAAACAGTAGAAATAATACATTTGTGTTAAAAAAAAAAAAAAGTGATCCCACACCAGTAGCAAGGAGCATGCATAGTGCTCAGATCTAATACTATCCTCCAATAAAAAGAACCGGGCTCCCTGGAAAAACGACTGGTTCTAAGAGTAGAACAGAAAACATGCCAGAGCATCTTTTAGTGCTAGAAAGTAAGGAAGTCCTCAAAAACTAACAACACACACATATACAGCCTCTTCATAAGAGTCTGCCAAAGAACCACAGAAAAAGAAAAAATGTTAATATAAATAAGCTATGAATTTTATTTATTTATTTATTTAGTGGAGACCGAGTCTCACTTTGTCACCCTTGGTAGAGTGACATGGCATCACAGTTTACAGCAACCTCAAACTCTTGGGCTGCCAAGGAACCACAAAAAAAGAAAAAACATTAATGTAAATAAGCTATGGATTGTATTTATTTATTTAGTGGAGACAGAGTCTCACTTTGTCACCCTTGGTAGAGTGATATGGCATCACAGCTCACAGCAACCTCAAACTCTTGGGCTCAAGCGATTCTCTTGCCTCAGCCTCCTGAGTAGCTGGGACTATTCATGTGCCATGATGTACAGCTAATTTTTTTTCTGTTTTTAGTAGAGATGGTCTTGCTCTTGCTCTTGCTTAGGCTCAGTTGGAACTTCTTGCCTCAAGCAATCCTCCTGCTTCAGCCTTTCAGAGTGTCAGGATTACAAGTGTGAGCCATCATGCTCAGCCTTGATTTTACTTAATAATAATATACCAATATTGGTTCACTGATTATAACAATTGGAGATATTAATAACAGGAAAAATTGAGAACTCCCTAGTCTTCTCAACTTTTCTGTAAAACTAAAACAAAGTCTATTTTTTTTTTTTTTTTGAGTTGGAGCCTCAAGCTATCCCCCTGGGTAGAGTGCCATGGCATCACAGCTCATAGTAACCTCCAACTCCTGGGCTCAAGCAAGTCTCCTGCCTCCACCTCCCAAGTAGCTGGGACCACAGGCGCCCGCCACAACACCCGGCCATTTTTTGGTTGCAGCCATCATTGTTGTTTGGCGGGTCCAGGCTGGGGATTCGAACCTGCCACCTTAGGTGTACGTGGCTGGTGCCTTAGCTGATTGAACCACAGGCGCAGAGCCTAAAACAAAGTCTATTAAAAAGAAAAAAAAAAAAACAGTAATGATCCCAATCCCCAAGTCAGATGAGATTTGATAAATCAAGAGAATTTAATAAAATAAATTAGAATTCACAAAGAAAATCATGTCTTGTATACATGTATACATGTACTTGTATATAGAAGACTACCTTAGAAGAAACATGGAACCTCTCCTCCAGGCACATAACTACCACCAGATCAGTTGTCTAATCATAAATATAATAATACTTAAGTTTCAAAGTAACTACATCTTTGCATATCAGAAGTTTTCTTTGAGAACCCCCCTTGCATTAAGTACCCTAAGGTGTAAAGAGCTAGAAAACACACAATCTGATAAGAGAATTGTGGGAGAGGGTAGCTTAAAGTAAAAAGCTCAGATGTTTTAAATAGCCCAGCTTTGCTTGAAAGTTAAAACTGATAAAAATCTTTGGAATCTGTTACGTTCTAAGAGAGAATGGACTACCAGAAAAATCAAAGCAACAAATATTAAGTATTAGCTATGTATAAGGCATTACCCCTTAGGCCAGAATTATTTCAAGTGTGTTCCACAGATAGGCAGAATCAATACTTCTTGGGGGTTTGTGAAGTGCTATAATCTTGCCCTTGTTATTATATCCAGATTCTCATTTTCCACAGAAATTCCTCAATTTGCGGATTTTTATTTGTTTGTTTGGAGACGAAGTCTTATTCTGTCATCTTGGGTAGAGTGCCATAGCAACTCACAGTAACCACACTCTCAGGCTCAAGAGATCCTCTTACCTTAGCCTCCTGAGTAGCTTAAGATCACAGGCATGCACCACCATGCCTGGCTAATTTTTCAATTTTTAGTAGAGACGGGATCTCACTCTTGCTCAGGCTAGTTTCAAACTCCTGACCTCAAGTAATCCTCCTGCTTCAGCCTCCCAAAGAACTAGGATTATGAGAGTGAGCCACTGCACCTGGGCCCTGGATTTGGTTTTGACTCTTCTTCACTTTGAGATTGTTTTCTTCTTGTTCTTTCCTAGTTAAAAATGAGAAGTACTTCCTGTATCACTAAGAAAAGCAATTCAGCAGGATTCGTTTCTCTAACTGTGCTGCCAAATATAAGCACCATTAATGAACAGCACAAGGGACTACAGCTTGGCTTGGTGAAATGAATGTCAGAAGAAATCCAACTCTGCAAGCTCCTGCTTTTGAAAAATGCATTTAACTGCAGCCACATGTCTCTCCCTCTTCTGGCTACAAAATCAGATATTCACCCATCCTTGACAGGAAGATGAAGACCTTGGAAGCAAGTTGAAGACCTTGAAGAAAGGGCCCTGACAGGAAACCACAGAGGCTGCAGACCCATCTCCTTTTAATTGCATAAGCAACTGCTAAGCAATTAATGAAAAGAGAAGAGGGAGATAGCATCAGGGCAAAGAGAAAAGTGACTTGAGCAACCGTGTGGAAAATACTTCATCCTTACCCCAGTAAGAGCAGGTTATTTATGTCAGCTGCACAAAGCATCAAATTCTTACATTTGAACTCCCAGGCCATTTTCCAGGCAGCCATAAAGCTACATAGTCCAGATTTTCTCTTCTGTACAGTTTTGTAACTCCCATATTCTTCCCTGTAGCCACCAACAAAGTTAAGGGAGGGAGATACCTAACAGATCAAGTGGATGTCTTAGCTATTAAGTCCCTTGGGCAGATTTTAAGCTTTGCAAAATGTGGGATATGAGGATCAGGAAATACTAAATACTAATAGCAGCAATTCATCAGAAGCATGTACGTACTAGGCCTAGGGCATGGTAGGACAGGAACTCCATCAATAAACCCCTGCAGGTTCCTTCTTTTTCAAGCCGTATCCTTAACCTATCACAGAAGAGAAAGGCAATAAGATAAAAACTAACATAAACCTCTCAAAAAGTAAGTGAACTCTCAAATGTGGCCTTGAGTGCCCAAAAATTAGCATGAAAGAGAAACAAAAACTCAAACAGTAATTTTATGACAAGATTCCAGTTGTCATTCTCTCAGTGAAGGTTCATGTTTGGGAGAAGGATGAGGGGATAAAGTTAGGAGTTGATAAAAAATTTGATGGTCTTAAGTAATTCACATATAGGAAGTGCCTTCACAGAAAAACGGTACCCTTATTTCCTCCCTTGCTCACCATTCAGTCATAAGGACTGGAGGTCCTGAGTTTTCTACAATAACCCCAATTAAAAATTCTATTTTGAGCTTGGTGCCTATAGCTCAGTGGTGAGGGCACTGGCCACATACACCGGGATTGGCAGGTTTCAACCTGGCCCTGTAAACAACAATGACAACTACAATAAAAAAATAGCCAGGCATTGTGGCATGTGCCTATAGTCCCAGCTACTTGGAAGGCTGAGACAAGAAAATCACTTAAGCCCAAGAGTTTGAGGTTGCTGTGAGCTATGATGACATGGCACTCTACCAAGGGTGACACAGTAAGACTCTGTCTCAAAAAAATAAAATAAAATAAAAATTCTACTCTGCTATGTGTGGATATGGGATTGCAAGAAAAAATAATCATTTTATATACGCTTCATCCCAAAGCTCCTAGCATAAAGCTTGATAGAACACAGTAAACACACATATGTAGGCAAAATGAAATGCCAAATAGGCAACAATGAAGTCAACAGGAGATCCCTAAAGTCAAGGTTGACAAGTATTGAGAGTTGGACAAGTAACTTGTCCTATGACTTATTCTACTACATAATTGCTTGCACAACTTATAGAAAACATAGAAGATTATGATTCAATAAAAAGTACTCCATGGGACCTCCCAGATGACTGCTGCTACTTAAAAAAAAAAAAGGTCATCAAGATCCTTAGAAGTCCTTATCAGATCTGGTTTCTGCCAACCTTCTCATCTCATAATTAGTCTTCCCCTCATTCTAAATGATTCTGTCACTCTACAAATATTTATTCATGCCTGCTTCATGCTGGCACTGCTATGGGTACTATGGATGTACCCAGGCCTGCCATGTAATAATGGTTGTTCAATTATGTCTTGTATAATTGGCTGAGGAGGCAAAAGAAGGCTGAAATTCAAGTCCATGCTTTGCTAATTAGACTCCATGCCATGGTATGGAGCTGCAACCTTTTGGAAAGGAAACTTTTTAACTAATTTGTTGGAAAAAACCCTCATAACTTACAAGATGCCCTACCTAGAGCAATGAACCAATCAGACAAAAATTCCTGTCTGTGTGGAGTTTACATCCATTTTGGGAGAGAGAAATGAAACCAAAATAAATTACATAGTATATTAAACAACGATAAATATTATGGAAAAAATAAAACAGGGAAGAAAGAAAATAAAAGTTTGTGTGGGTATGTAATTTTAAAGAGTATTCAGGGAAGGACTCACTGAAGTGACAATTCTGTGTTTAGAACCATATCAATTCTATTTTCCCTCAGGCTTTTGCATTTGTTGTACTCTCTCCCTAAAACTCCTTTCTCCCTCAATTTTTACATGCTGAGCTTTTACCATTCAGTCTCAGCCTTAGAGGCAACTTCCCAGCTACTGTTAAGCACATCAGTTACCTATATCCCTAGGCATTCCTAAATAAATGAAGACTCAACCATATACAAACCGAGATTTGAATCCTGTTATATATTTCTTGGCTTAATCTATGGCATTCAGCTTCCCCATCTGTAAATGGATGACAGTACCTAACTTACAAAGGGTTGCAGTGCAGACTAATTACAACCATCCCAATAATAAAGCAATAAAAATAGAAAGAGCAGGCTCAGCGCCTGTAGCACAGTGGTTACAGCACAAGCCACCTACGTGGAGGTTGGCGGGTTTGAACCCGCCTAGGCCAGCTAAACAACAATGACAACTGCAACAAAAAATAGGTGAGCGTTGTGGCAAGCACCTGTAGTCCCAGCTACTTGAGAAGCTGAGGCAAGAGAACTGCTTAAGCCCAAGAGTTGGAGGCTGCTGTGAGCGGTGATGTCATGACACTCTACTGAGGGTGACATAGTGAGACTCTATCTCAAAAAAAAAAAATTGCAATAGTAGCTATTTTTTATACAGCTTTCACCATGTACCAGGCATTATTCTATGAGTCCTACATTTATTAACCCATTTAATCCACTGATTTAATACATTTAAAGTGCTCAGCACTATATTTAGCATAGTGACGTTTGCTGTTACTCTCATTATCACCACCATCAGTGGTAGCATTATCAGTTATTGTTATGAGATGCCAAAGTCCTCTTCCTAACTTTCTGATCCTCCACGTATCTATACTCAAAAGTTCTTTATTTTCTATGTTAAGATTAACACTTTACAAAGGAATTTTTGCATCAACCTTACCAATCACTTCATACAAAGTGATCTCTTATTCCTAGAACCAGCATGAACTTAAAAAAAAAGAAAAAGACCTGCCTGCCTTTATGGACTTTATGCTTTAAAAGTCACTGAAAGGCAGGTAATTTAGTAAGGCAGTGTGGAACAGGAAGTGAAAATCCCTGGGTTCAGTATGGATTCACAGAATGTTAGGGTAGGCCTGGCCTACTGGCTCACGCCTGTAATCCTAGCATTCTGGTAGGCTGAGATCCCTTCAGCAGGAGTTCCAGATCAGCCTGAGCAAGAGCAAGACCCTATCTGTGCTTAAAAAAAAAAAAAAAAAAAATAGAAAAAAACAGGTAGGCATTGTGGCAAATGCCTATAGTCCCAGCTAAGCAGAAAGATTAACTGAACCCAGGGCGTTGAGGTTGCTGTGAGCTAGGCTGACGCCATGGCATTCTACTCTGGGCAACAGAGTGACACTCTGCTTCTAAATAAATAAATAAATAAATAAATAAATAAATAAAATAAAGAATGTTTAAGGTTATCCAGGTTATCCCTCATTTTACACATGAAGAAAATGAAGCTCAGAGAAAGGATGTTATGTGCCAACCTGTCTAGTTACCTATACAAGTTGAATATCCCTAATCCCAAAGTCCAAAATACGAAATACTCCACAATCTGAAACTTTTTGGGGGGGGAGGGGAGACTAGGGTGGGGTTCGAACCCACCATCTCCGGTATATGGGGCTGGTGCCCTACTCCTTTGAGCCACAGGCGCCGACCAGACAATCTGAAACTTTTTGAGTGCCAAAATGTTCAAAGGATTTTTAGATTTTGGATATTCTTATTAGGAATGCTCAATCTGTATGATGAAAATATCCTAAAATTTAAAAAAGTACAAAACCCAAAACATTTCTGGTCCTAAGCATTTCAGATAAGGGATATTCAATCTTTAATAAATTCATTAAAGTTATGGACAAGAATCTACATCTCCTATCTCCCAATCCAGTACTTTCTCTCTTGACCCCATAGACTACCAGTTCCAAGTGGTCATTTGAAAAACTAGAGACCAGTTGTGACGTTGTGGCGGGTGCCTGCAGTCCCAGCTACTTGGGAAGCTAAAATGAAAGGACTGCTCAAGCCCAAGAGTTGGAGGACACTGTGAGCTATGATGCCACAGTACTCTACCCAAGGCTACAGAGGGAGACTCAGTCTTAAAAATAAAGAAAAATAAATAAATAAATAATAAGGCTAAGTTACAGTAAACTTGATTCTTCCTATAGTGAAAAGAAGGATAAAGTAGAATAGAATTTTAGTTCTGCCATTATTTTTATGACACTAGGCAAATCACTTTTTTCTTTACAATTCAGTTCTCAGAAAATGGGAGAAATAGGTTAATTATTTCTAAAATCTTTCCTTTCCTTTTCTTTTTTTTTTTTTTTTTTTGAGATGGAGCCTCAAGCTATCCCCCTGGGTAGAGTGCCATGGCATCACAACTCATAGCAACCTCCAACTCCTAGGCTCAAGCGAGTCTCTTGCCTCCGCCTCCCAAGTAGCTGGGACCACAGGCACCCGCCACAATGCCCAGCCATTTTTTGGTTGCAGCCATCACTGTTGTTTGGCGGCCCGGGCTAGGGATTCGAACCCGCCACCTTAGGTATACATGGCTGGTGCCTTAGCCGATTGAGCCACAGGCGCCAAGCCTATTTCTAAAATCTTTTCAACTAAACACCACACTGTATCATTTTAGGATTAGCAACATGATTTTCAAGCTAAACAAGCTCTAGCAAGACCAATTTGCTATTAGTTTTAAATAAGAGAGAAAAGAAAGAGGTGGGGCTGGGCTCACTGGCTCACACCTGTAATCTTAGCAATCTGGGAGGCTGAGGAAAGAGAATAACTTGGGCTCAGGAGTTTAAGACCAGCCTGAGCAAAGAGACCTCATCTGTACTAAAAATAGAAATAATTAGGCCAGGTGTTGGGGCATATGCCTGTAGTTCCAGGTATACAGAAGGCCGAGGCAGGACAATTGCTTGAACCCAGGAGTTTTAGGTTGCTGTGAGCTAGGCTGACAACATGGCCTTCTACCCAGGGTAACAGAGTAAGACTCTTATCTTAAAAAATATGTATTTTTTGAGCAATTTTTTTGTATACACACACACATATACATGAGAATTATTTTGGCAAACGAATACTATGTAGAACATAAATAATTAAATTGTTTGGACTTAATGCTTAATAATTGGAACCTAAATCTTTTGGCTTAGGAATGTTGTGAAAAAAATCAGTGAGACATGAAGAACATTTGTAACCAAGGACAATGAGGACAACCAAGAAAATCTGGGACCCTCCAACAGGGGACCCTACAATTAGATTTGAACTCTAGATTTGAACAGACCACACACGTGTCACAGTATCTAGTATAGTAAATGGGCACTAACAAATACCTGTAGAAGTCAAGTGATAAGACCTTAACAATTTGGGATCAGGAAATTTAATTTGAACATGAACTAGATGTTAGCACTAAGATCATCTCTTCTTAAATATCACCCTTTCCAATAAGCAGGGATTTTTTGAGTTGAACTATCCTGCTCAAAACCATAAATACCTATTTTCTCTTGACTGCAATTACATTTTAAAAAGCAATATTGTACTGTTTACTTGAAATTTCTTAAGATAATAGACTGTGGCTCGGCACCTGTGGCTCAATTGGCTAAGGCGCCAGCCACGTACACCTAAGGTGGCAGGTTCGAATCCCCAGCCTGGACCCGGAAAACAACAATGATGGCTGCAACCAAAAAATGGCCGGGCGTTGTGGCGGGCGCCTGTGGTCCCAGCTACTTGGGAGGCGGAGGCAGGAAACTCCTTTGAGCCCAGGAGTTGGAGGTTGCTATGAGTTGTGATGCCATGGCACTCTACCCAGGGGGATAGCTTGAGTCTCCGTCTCAAAAAAAAAAAAAAAAAAAAGATAATAGACTGTAAGTGTCTCACCTCCCTACTCCCCATACAAGGTAACTATGGGTGATGATTGCTATGTTAATTGGATTGGGGCAATCATTATTCAATATACACATACATGAAATCATTACATACACATTGAATATATACAATTTCTTTTTTTTTGGAGACAGAATCTTACTTTCTTATCCTCAGCAGAGTGTTATGGCATCCTAGCTCACAGCAACCTCGAACTCTTGGGCTCAAGCGCTTCTCTTGCTTAGCCTCCCAAGTAGCTGGGACTACAGGCACCTAACCACAATGCCCAGTTATTTTTAGAGATGCGGGGGAGTCTTGCTCTTGCTCAGGCTGGTCTTGAACCTATGAGCTCAAGCAATCCACCCACCTCAGCCTCTCAAAGTGCTAGGATTATAGGCAAGAGCCACCGTGCCCCACCCTTGAATACATACAATTTTTATTTGTCAAAGTAAAAATGAATGACACTAGTGTAGACCACACATGTATCACAGGATGACATATGGAAAGCAGTCATGTTTAGGAACTATGACAAAGAGGGCTTTCCTCATGTTTAAACCAACCATAATAACAAAGTTTGATGATTTTATACAAACGTCAGCTAACTTTACAAATCTCACAAAATAAGAATTACTTTTTTTTTTTTTTTTTTTTTTGAGACAGAGCCTCAAGCTGTCCCCCTGGGTAGAATGCCATGGCATCACAGCTCACAGTATCCTCCAACTCCTGGGCTCAAGCGAGTCTCCTGCCTCCATCTCCCAAGTAGCTGGGACTACAGGTGCCTGCTACAACGCCCAGCTATTTTTTGGTTGCAGCCATCATTGTTGTTTGGTGGGCCCAGGCAGGATTCGAACCTGCCACCTTAGTCATTTGAGCGACAGGCGCCGAGCCAAGAATTACCTTTTTGATAACATTAGTATCTCAAAAACTTTTAGGATTAGGCATAATGCTTATTTTGAATCTTCTACCATAAGCATCGAAAAAGCATCAAAAAGCTTAAAAGAAACATGGAAGTCTAGGCCAGGCACAGTGGCTCACGCCTGAAATCCTACCACTGTGGAAGGCTGAAAAAGGAGGATTCCTTGAGCTCAGAAGTTTGAGACCATCCTGAGCAAGAACAAGTCTGTCTCTACCAAAAATAGGAAAAATATAAGTAGGGCATCATGGCAGGCACCTGTAGCTCTACCTACTTGGCAAGCTAAGCTAGGATTGCTTAAGCCCAGGAGTTTGAGGTGAGCTACGCTGATGCCAGAGCACTCTAGCCTGGGCAACACAATGAGACTCTGTTCCCCTCTTCTCTCCCAACCCCCCCCCCCCAAAGAAACATGGAAGTCCTGAACTTCCATGTGTGTTAGTGGATATGTGTGGAAAGAAAAGTTCCACTTTCCACATGCATCCCACTAACACACAATAACAAATGTTGATACCACTATTTTAAAAGAATTTTTATTAGAACATGGCTTCTGATCAAGGCCTCCAGAAACTCTTTTCCTGATGTCCATTGCTTTGAGACTACAGAAACACACCACTACACCTGTTTTTGAGACAGGCCCTGGGTTCAAGGAATCTTCCCACCTCAGCCTCCCAGAGTGCTAGGATTACAGGTATAAACCACCAGGCCAGCCTAATTGTTTTTGGTAGGGATGGCAATATTCTTGCTTCCTTCCTAGGATGGTCTCAAACTCTTGGCCCCAAGAGATACTCCTGCCTTGGTCTCCTAAAGAGCTGGAATCACAGGTATAAGCCACTATACCCAGCTTCTGAGTATGTTTACTGTATTTGGTTTTTAGCTCAAAAAAGACAGAGTAAAAGGAAACTTAACTGGCTGGCTGATGATCCTCCTTGGTTCTTCATGGTATACAAAAAAGAATTCTTTTTCTCTAGCATTACCCAAAGCTTAAACAACAAATTCCTGTTCAGAGAAAGAAGTGCTGGCTAGCATCACTACTGATTTCTTTACACAAGAAGAATCACTGTGAGAGCAAAAAGGAACCCTATAACCCTAGTCTGGAGAGGGGCATATTGAACTGAAAGAGACAACACACTTTTTACATATTCATAAGAAGTACTCTCTGCCTGCTTGGATTTTCTAAGCACAAACAAGAGCTTTGGCTTTTAGCATTTATAAGAAAAGATGCTCCTTAGGGAAAAAGCATGTGTGGAATTGATAGAAAATTGTCCCCAGGAGCTTTTACGGTGGGATTACTTTTACCACTTTACTTATTCATTAATTCAACAAATATTTATTAGGCATCACTCTCTGTGTCAGGCATTTTTCTAGTTAGAAAAGACACCAGACATCATGGTACTGTTTTATGTAGAAGAGTAAGGGAGACCATAACAAACCAGAAAAGGCCATAATGAAAATCAAACACCTATCATATGAACTACCTTAGAGGTTACTTTGGTAACAAACTATAGAAATGATCCCTGGAAGTATAGTTTTAGGAGGTTACTTTGGATTAGATGGATGGGGGAAGCCTCAATTCGAAGATTTTATATGTATATATATATATAATTTTTTTTTTTTTTTGAGACAGAGTTTCACTTTGTCACCCTCGGTAGAGTACAGTCACATCACAGCTCACAGCAACCTCAAACTTTTAGGCTCAAGTGATCCTCTAACTTAGCCTATCAAGTAACTAGGACTACAGGTGCCTGCCACAAACTTTTAGGTTCAAGTAATCCTCTGACTTAGCCTATCAAGTAAGTAGGACTACAGGTGCCTGCCACAATGTCTGGCTATTTTTAGAGAGGGAGTCTCGCTCTTGCTCAGGCTGGTCTTGAACTCCTGACCTAAAGCAAACCAGCTGCCTCGGCCTCCTAGAGTGCTAGGATTACAGGTGTGAGCCACTATGCCAGGACAAAGATGGTATTTTAATTGAAAACAGGGCCAGTCTGTGTACCAAAGGGGTGGACAAAGATCCTAGAGTAAGAAAAAGCTTCATGGCCGGGTAAGATAGCTCATGCCTGTAATCCTGGCACTCTGGGAGGCCAAAGCAGGTGTATAATGCTTGAGCTCATGAGTTAGAGACCAGCTTGAGCAGAAGTGAGACCCCGTCTCTACTAAAAATAGAAAAACTGACGCAAGAGGATCACTTGAGCCAAATTTGAGGTTGCTGTGAGCTATGAAGCCACGCATTCTACCCAGGGTGACAGCTTGAGACTCTTGTCTCAAAAAAAAAAAAAAAAAAAAAGAAAGAAAAGAAAAGAAGGAGAGAAAAAGCTCTATATCCTTGAAAAATAGAATAAAGACCAGTGTGGCTAGAGTACAGAGATAGTAAAAGGGGTTAAGATAATATATGATGGCTAAGCCAGGTCATGTTAAAGCCTCACATAAGAATTAGTACTTAGTTAAAATCACACAACTTGTTATAGGCAAAGCTAGAATTTAACTTCATACAAGTTTAACCCTAATTCCATGGTCTTTCTAGAATACCACAGTTAACATAATCTTATTTATCATTAAGAATGATATCTAGCCCAGTGCTTTAAATATTGTATATATTAATGAGTAAACATTTTGTTCAGGAAGTGTTTTTTTGTTTGTTTGTTTTTTGAGACAGAGCCTCAAGCTATCACCCTGGGTAGAGTGCCGTGGCATCACGGCAACCTCCAACTACTGGGCTTAAGCAATTCTCTTGCCTCAGCCTCCCAAGCAGCTGGGACTACAGGCGTCTGCCACAATGCGTGGCTATTTTTTGATTGTAGTTGTTCGCAGGCCCAGGCCGGATTTGAACCCACCAGCTCTGGTGTATGTGGCTGGTGCCTTAGCCGCTTGACCTACAGGCGCTACTGGGAAGTATTTATTGAAAGAAAAGGAAAAAGCTTAAACACTGGTCCTAGACATACCTCTTCATCTCTGTTAACAGTCAGAAAAACATCAACTGCCTACCCAAACAACAAATACTCTTTCACTGAAGATTACTAGGATCTATAATGTGATTCTCAATCACAGATGCACACTGAGATCACTTAGAAAACTTAAAAGAATTGATGCCTGGGTCCTACTCACACAGACATTCTGATTTATGTGGTCTAGGATAGAGGAGGATCAGAATTTTAAAAAGCACCTCAAGTTATTTTAATGGGTAGCTCAATTTGAGACCCATTGCTCTAGAGCAATGTTTTTCTACCTTTTTTTAATCTCACAGCACACTTGAATCTGTAGTTAAACTTCCATGGGCCAAGCATATTGGTCCATGCCTATAACCCTAGCACCCTGAGAGGCTGGGGTGGGTGATCTGCTTGAGCTCAGGAGATGGAGACCAGCCTGATCAAGAGTGAGATTCCATCTCTACTAAAAATAGAAATATTAGCTGAGTGTGGGCACATGTCTGTAGTCCCAGCATCTCAGGAGGCTGAGAATTACTCAAGCCCAAGAGTTTGAGGTTGCCATGGCACTCTACACAGGGTGACAGAGTGAGACTCTGTCTCAAAAAAAAGAAAGTAATGCCGGAGGTGGTGGGTTCAAACCCAGCCCCGGCCAAAAAAAAAAAAAGTAGAGAAAAGAATATACTTACTATGCTTTGAACTTCTTTCAAAATAATTTAATCTTTAAAAATTTTTGTGGCACACCTAAGATCCTCTCACGGCATACCAGTGGAGGCACACTGGTTAAAAAGCACTGCTCTAGAGGTTCCCAAATTTAAAACCGTATGAATGGGTGGTTCCAATGGCTCATAGGAGTAGGGCGCTGGCCCCATATGCTGGAGGTGGTGGGTTCAAACCCAGTCCCGGCCAAAAACTGCAAAAAATAAATAAATAAATAAATAAATAAATAAATAAATAAAACCATATGAACATTTAAGCAATGGTATTAACTACTGCTGGGCATCAGCAAGGCAAAGAACAATAAGACCTTGGGGGGAATAGAGTTATTCAAGTGAGGAGAAATAAATTTAAATAAGTGGCTAACTAAAATATCTTGCTATACATGGATAATATAATGATAACAAGGAATTATTTATAGTACAATAGTGATAGCCTCGTTTTTTACCTCATGGTAAAGTATTCAGGATAGAAATGTCATATCTCAAACTTCCAAACTGTTCAGGAACACAAACATAAAATACACATACATAGAAAAGGCAAATATAGCAAAATGCTAACGATTATTAAATTTAGGTGGTAGGTGATCATTTTACTTCTTTTACGTTTTCTATATGTTTAAAATTATTCATAATAAAATGTTTGGAGAGGGAAAATATCTTGCCATAAAATACAGGTAATTAAGTCCATCATGTTTGGATAGGTATCTTCTAGGTAATTTTTTAAGTGGAAGGCAGGCTATTTAAAGGAGGTGCCAGTTCACACCATCCCCGCTGAAAGAGTATAAAATAAAAGCCTGCCTTTAAAGTATTTAAAGTCTGCTTATATTTTCTTTCAATTCTACTTAACCAGGTCCTTTTTAGCCCTTTAATTCCTTTTAATTGTATAATGGTGAAACTCACACACCAGGTTTCTGATGTTTCACTCTTTCTGGGAATCATATTTCCCAAACCTTACCACAAAGGCTTCTGTCCTGTCAGCAGCTTAAGGCTCCCTGTCATGAAATAGTCCTCACCTCTGGATGACACTAAGAGATACACCACCCCTGACCTGAAGAGAAGCCTGGCCTCCAGCAGAACTGAGTTACATACTCCTGCGATGTAATACAATCTCTCTCTACTAGCTCTCAAAAGCAGCTCAAAGTGGTAACTAGGGTCACCCAAGGTAATCTGAGAAGTAGGCAACATTCTCTTTACCTAGCAGCTGAGGACCCTCTAATTCCGAATTTTTCCCCACCTCTTCTGTATCTGTTTCCTTTACTCACTTTTAAGCTGCGAATCAATTAAATAAATCTTAATTAAATATGTTTAGCTAACTGGCCTTTCAAGAAATGGCTAGAATTTCTGGCTCTTGGCAGTTTCTTCAAATCACATCACAGTCAACACTAATATATTTACATTTATACATATTTTGAAGTACCCACTTATATAGAGTCTTGTGTCATTTCCTATAAAATCTTCCTATTTTTCTCAGTTTAAATGTCAGTCACTGACTGGTCATGGCTTACTTCTTTCTCCATGACTTTCTTCAGTAGGCCCATTTAAAACATCTCACTTGAAGGATACCTTTTTAATTTTTTTTTTAAACAGAGTCTCAACTTTGTCACCCTCAGCAGAGTACCATGGTGTCATAACTCCCAGGAACCTGAAACTTCTAGCATCAAGCAATCTTCTTGCCTCAACCTCCCAAGTAACTGGGACTACAGGTGCTCACCACAATGCCCAGCTATTTTTAGAGACAGAGTCTCATTCTTTTGCTCTGGCTGGTCTAGAACTCCTGAGCTCAAGCAATCCATCCATCGCTGCCTCCCAGAGGGCTAGGATTATATGCATGAGCCACCTTGCCTGGCTGACGAATGTCTTTCAATGAATGTGTAAGTCAGTGTCAAATAAGTACTGATGGCCCTCCTTACTTTAACCAAAACTCATGTTAATTTTAAGGGATACAAAAATGAAACATAGCTCATTATTAATGACGCTTATTCTAGTTCTCTTCATCTGCTCTTCTAGAGAAGCAGACAAGACTCTGGTTTCCCTTATAAATAAGACAAAAAAACATGAGGAATCAATTCTAACTAAAGGATGGATATTGTTATGCCTAAAAACAAACTGCTTATTACCTTAAGTGTTATAGTAAATTCAAAATAAACTCTTAATTTATTCTCAACTTCTAGATGTTAACCTCCCCCTTAGAACTGGCCCCAACTTAAATAAGACCAAAGAAGCAGTGATGTAACAATACCCAGTATACTTAGAGCTCCTCTTATGATTACTGTGTACTGATGTGGCTTATATAACAAGCAGCTTCCCTGACCACAACAGATTGCCTTTCTCAAAGCAACTGGAGCAATGATAGTAGTTCCCCTGCCCCTTAACCTTGGGGGTACCTTCCAGGACCCCTAGTTTGTGCCTGAGACCAGAGGTAGTACTAAACCTTATATTTAATGTATACTGTTTTTTTCAACCTAATAACTGACACAGCTAGTATGTGACTAACTTTTAGTAGGTAGTGTATACAGTGTGGATACACTGGATAAAGGGACAATTAACATCCTGGGTGGGACAGGGTAGGATGATCAGAATAGGGCACAATTTAAAACTTTTGGAACTTTTTGTTTTTAGAATTTTGGATTTAATATTGTTTAATTTTGGAATTTTCATTTAATATTCTCAGACTAAACCTGTGGAAAGCCAAACCATAGAAAACAAAACTATATTTTGAGTGTCATTCATACGCTGTTTTATACAGTTATCTTCTTAAACTTTTTTATATGTATAGGTTACTGCCCTTCTCCCTGCCCCATCCCACCTCTGCATTAGACATCAGAAATGACCTTACTTCTCACTTTGTGCTCTCTCTCTCTTCAGAAGCTGATGCTAATATTAAAACTTTTTGCCAACTTCTGCTTCTTATTTTTAAACTCAAATTACAGTTTATAACAATCATAAAATTACTGCAAATTAAGACTATAAAACCCTCTTCCTATTTATCTACTACCACAGATAAACCTGAGAAGTTTAATATAATTATGTAGACTTATCTCAGCCAAGAACTCCAAGCATGTGTGTAGCTGTGAGACAGAGGGATTATTAGTAACACATGACCCCAGAGTGGGCATCACATTAGTGCCTACATCCCATTAAACAATATAGGCAGCCAGGCATAGTGCTAAGATGACCAGCTTTGACGGCACCCAGATCTAGGTGATAAATCAACTTCTGCTCCTTTCTAGTTGTGTCATCTTGGGGACATACATGTTTCTTAGTCAAAATTTCTTTAAATGTAAAATGAGAATAATTACTACCTACTTATTAAGGCTATTCAGAGATTATCAAGATAAATTGTTGCCTACCACAGTCCACTCTGGGCAATCAAAATAAAAGATAGCTATTGTTACTAATTATAGTAACTTTAATTGAATAGAATTTTGACATTTATTTGGGGACCAACATTCATCAATATTCTTGGTACTATGCCAAAGCCTATAAGTATTAGGCTTATACTTAAAAGGGAATGAAAAGTAGACCTTAAGAGAATGAATGATTGAACTGAAATTATTAGGTTTTATCTATATCTGAAGTTTGGAGATTTATAAAACTCAAAAAGATTATTTAGATGCCAGGCAGTATGTTATGATGTCAGATGAAACTTAATACCAAAACTTTCACAGGCAATAGGAGATCTACCCTTATTTCACTTAACTTTGAATACAAACTTCAGTTCTCAAGGTAGCTTAAGAAAAAGGCATGCTCTAAGCTTGCTCTGAAAAATAACTAAATGGCTTCCACCCTCACAATAACTGAATCAATGTCCAGATCTTGGTTCTCAGAGGAAAGAAAATACAATATTAACTAACAATTTATTAACTAACGAACATTTGGCTACACCTGGACAGAGATATAGCCACTTGTTTCTTTTTAGAGATAAGTTCTGAAAAAGAGTCAGGAATGAAAATTACTATAAGAAAATCTATTTTGCATTATAAAAAGGGAGTTAGAATACAGAAACCTTAGGTTTTAAGTTTTAACCAATAAGTAGGCTGGGTGCCATGGCTCACGCCTATAATCCCTGCACTCTGGGAGGCTGGAAGAGGGTGAATTGCTCTGAGCTCACAAGTTAGAGACCAGCCTGAGCCATGAGACCTTGTCTCTAAAAATAGCCAGGTGTTGTGGTGGGCACCTGTAGTCCCAGCTACTCAGGAGGCTGAGGCAAAAGAATCACTTGAACCCAAGAGTTTGAGGTTGCCGTGAGCTAAAATGCCACAGCATTCTACCGAGGACAACAAAGTGAGACTCTGTCTCAAAAAATAAATAAATAGGCTCGGTGCTCATAGCACAGTGGTCACGGTGCCAGCCACATACCCCCAGCCTGGTGGGTTTGACCCAGGCCAGCTAAACAACAATGACAACTGCAACAAAAAATATCTGGGCATTGTGGCGGGAGACTGTAGTCCCAGTTACTTGGGAGGCTCAGGCAAGAGAATTGTTTAAGCCCAAGTGTTTGAGGTTTCTGTGAGCTGTGATGCCACAGCACTCTACTGAGGGTGATGTAGTGAGACTCTGTCAATAAGTAAGTAAATAAATAAATAATATATTCTATGGATTTCAGTCAACTTTGACCTGTTTATCTATCCTTGCTCCCCTAATCTACTCAGTTAAGAAGTCCTGCCAATTTTTCCTTCACAATCTATTTATTCCTCTTGTCAACCATCCCACTTAAAATTTTTTTCTATCTCTGTTCTTTTTCTCCCCTCCTGCAAACACATGCTCATGTGCATGAATGCACACAGATGGGCAGAAAATTTAAAACAACCCTGTTGAAAAAAGCGGCCTCAGTTTTCTGTTAAAATCAAAATAATAAGTATAACAGAATAAAAGAGTATTCCATTCTCAGGACTAGAAAATAAGGAATTCCCTGGGCAAGAGATGAATATGAATAAAAAATAAACTCTATCTAGATGGAATAACATCTGATGTGTTGTATAAAGCCAAAAGATCCTCTGTTGCAAAAAATAAAACAGGGAAACAAGAAGAAAGGTGAAAAAAAGCATGTGGTTATACACGATTCTGCACAGAGGTATAGCAACTCATCTGGTTAAGATGTGGCTACAAAAGCTCCTATTTTCCTCAATTCACTGTTTATCATTTGAAATTCTATTTAACTCAACTTATTCTGTCTTACATTATACTATTTTTCCTATGGATTTCAGCTTGCTTATATCACAAAGGGCGTGAACAGAAGACAAAGAGGTAATATTAAATAAGGTATCTGTGAGGGCACATGGTAAACTGAAAAGGTTAAACAAATCCATTTATTCAATAAATACTGAAAAACTATTCTGAACTAAACACAAAGAGTATGGTCTATGTGCTCATGAAGTTTGTATCAGGACAGGTGGTGGGGCATCTTAGGAGTTATTAATATAATATTAACTACCAGATACAGAGATTCTCTCAGCAGACTTGTTACACTTTTTTATTTTCCCTAATGACCACAACACTGGGTACATAGCCTGTGACAAATGGCTGGGGCTAGGTGCAGTGACTCACACCTGTAAAGATAGCACCTGGGAGAGGCTGAATGAGAGGATCACTTGAGGCCAAGAGTTCATTATCAGCCTGGGCAACATAATGAGACTTTGTCTCTCTACAAAAGAAAAAAAAATTAGACAAGTATGACAAGTCTAGTCCTGCCATTCTCCCAGCTATTCAGGAGGCTAAGGCAGGAAGATCACATGAGCCCAGGAGATTGAGGCAGCAGTGAGCTATGATCACACCACCACACTCCAGTCCAAGTAATAGCGCAAGACCTTGTCATGAATGAATAAATGAATGACAGTACTGGGAATGTTTCAGACAAAGGCTTTTTTTAGAACTTATCTGCAGCGCCCCTTATCAGATCCTAAACTTGGCCACCAATGGTCTCCTTTTGCTGCACACTTTAGGGCCTCAGCCAATCTTCCTTTCTCCTTGGATAGTTGCTGCCATCAACCAAGAGGAAATCTTCGCGGTTTCCCTTCACTTCCATCCCTGACTGACCAAGCAATAAGGTCTGCTTTTGGGCCTCCCGCCCCCTTTTTTTTAGAGATGGGGTCTCATTATGTTCCCCAAACTCATCTCAAAATCTTTTTTTTTTTTTTAATTATTGGGGAATCATTGAGCGTACAAAGAACCAGGTTACATTGCTTGGATTTGTTAAAGTCCCTCATATAACTATGTCCCACCCCCATCCTCTTCCCTCCTTACTTCTCTCCACTCCCCATCCCCCCATACTCTTCCATGTATTAGCATCAATTGTCTTTATATCAGAATTGAGTACACTGGATTCATGCTTCTCCATTCTTGTGATGCTTTACTAAGAAAAATGTGTTCCGCCTCTATCCAGGTTAATTCAAAAGCTGTAAGTCTCCATCTTTTCTAGTGGCTAAATATACATACACCACAGCTTATTAAAACATTCCTGGAGGGCAGCGCCTGTGGCTCAAAGGAGTAGGTTGCCAGCCCCATATGATGGAGGTGGTGGGTTCAAACTCAGCCCAGGCCAAAAACTGAAAACAAAAAAGAAGAAAGAAAAGAAGAAGCATCCCTGGATTGGTGGGCATTTAGGTTGTTTCCACAATTTGGCAATTGTAATTGGAGCTGCAATAAACAGTCTAGTGTGAATGTCCTTATGATAAAATGATTTTTTTTTTCTTCTGGAGACACCCAGTAATGGGACTGCAAGATCAAATGGGAGGTCTAGTTTGAGTTCTTTGAGGATTCTCCATGCTTCTTTCCAAAAAGGTTGTATTACTTTGCAGTACTACCAGCAGTGTAAAAGTGCTTCTTCTCCATATCCATGCCAACATCTGCAACTTTTGAGATTTTGTGATGTGGGCCATTCTCACTGGTGTTAGGTGATATCTCAGGGTGGTTTTGATTTGTATTTCTCTAATAATTAGTGATGAGCATTTTTTCATGTTTGTTAGCCACTCATCTGTCTTCTTTAGAGAAGGTTCTATTCATCTCACTTGCCCGTTGATATAAGGAATTATTTGCTTTTTGTTACTTAATTTGAGCTCTCTGTAGATTCTACTTATTAAGCTTTTGTTCTATTGATAACATGCAAATATCTTTTCCCATTCTGATAGTTGTCTCTTTGCTTTGGTTATTGTCTCCTTACCTGTACAAAAGCTTTCCAGTTTAATTAAGTCCCATTTGTTTATTTTTGTTATAGCAATTGCCCCTTGCGTCTGATACCTTCAGATGTTTTCCCCACACTTTTTTTGAAGTTTATTGTTTCATGCCTTAGATTTAGATCTTTTATCCATCTTTTTTTTTTTTTTTTGAGGCAGAGCCTCAAGCTATCTCCCTGGGTAGAGTGTCATGACATCACAGCTCACAGCAACCTCCAACTCCTGGGCTCAAGCGAGTCTCCTGCCTCCGCCTCCCAAGTAGCTGGGACCACAGGCGCCTGGCACAACGCCCAGCCATTTTTTGGTTGCAGCCATCATTGTTGCTTGGTGGACCCGGGCTGGGGATTTGAACCCGCCACCTTAGGTGTACGTGGCTGGTGCCTTAGCCGATTGAGCCACAGGCGCCGAGCCTATCCATCTTGAATCTATTTTAGTGAATGGAGAAAGGTTCAGGTCCAGGTTCAGTCTTTTACATGTGAATTATCCAGTTGTCCTAGTACCATTTATTGAATAGGGATTCTTTCCCCTAATGTATGTTCTTGTTTAGTTTATTGAAGATCAGGTGGCTATAAGATACTAATTTTATCTCATAGTTTTTTATTTGGTTCCAGCTATCTATGTCTCTATTTTTGCGCCAATACCATGTTACTTTGATAACTATGGCCTTATAGTACAGCCTGAAGTCTGAAAGGCTGATGCCCCAGGCCAGGGGTCCTCAAACTTTTTAAACAAGGGGCAAGTTTACTGTCCCTCAGACCACTGGAGGGCTGGACTGCGGGCCCTGGGACGAGTCGGCTGCTAAGCAGAACAGGCAGTGGCAACAAAAACACCTGGCAGGCTGGATAAATGTCCTAGGTAGGCTGCATGTGGCCTGCTGGCTGTAGTTTGAGGACACCTGCCCCAGGCCTTGTTTTTATTACTAAGAATTGCCTTAGCTATATAGCATTTTTTCTGGTTCCATACAAAATGAAGAACTATTTCTAAATTTCAAAAGTATGATGATGGTATTTTAAGGGGAATGGCATTGAATCTGTAGATTGCTTTGGGAAGTATAGACATTTTAACAATGTCGATTCTTCCCAGCCATGAGCAAGGCATTTTCTTCCATGTCACTATCTTCTGCTATTTCATTTCTTAGGGTTTAGTAATTTTCTTTTCTTTTCTTTTCTTTTTTTTTTGAGACAGAGCCTCAAGCTGTCCCCTGGGTAGGATGCTGTTGTGTCACAGCTCACAGCAACCTCGAACTCCTGGGCTCAACCAAGTCTCCTGCCTCAGCCTCCCAAGTAGCTGGGACCACAGGCGCCTGCCACAACGCCTGGCTATTTTTTGGTTGTAGCCGTCATTGTTGTTTGGCGGGCCCAGGCTGGATTTGAACCTGCCACCTTAGGTGTATGTGTCTGGCACCTTAGCCACTTGAGCCACAAGCGCCGAGCCTGGTAATTTTGTTTATACAGGTCCTTCACCTCTTTTGTTAGGTATATTCCTAGGTATTTCATTTTCTTTGAGGTTACTGTGAGGGGAATTATGTCTTTGATTCTCAGCTATTATTGGCAAGTACAAAAACTACTGATTTGTGTATACTGATTTTAGATCCTGAGACATTACTGTATTTTTTTTGAGACAGAGTCTCACAATGTTGCCCTCAGTAGAATGCTGTGGTATCACAGCTCACGGCAACTTCCAACTTGTGGGCTTAAGTGATTCTCTTGCCTGAGCCTCCCAAGTAGCTGGGACTACAGGCACCTGCCATCACGCCCAGCTATTTTTGGTTGTAGTTGTCATTGCTGTTTGGCAGGCCCAGGCTGGGTTAGAACCCGCGAGCTCCAGTGTATATGGCTGGAGCCCTAGCCACTGAGCTACAGGCGCCGAGCCCATTACTGTATTTTTTGATCACTTCCAGGGGTCCTGGGATTGAGTCTTTGGGGTTCTCTAAGTATAAGATCATATCATTACCAAAGAGGGAGAGTTTAACACCTTCTGCTCACATTTGGATGCCCTTTATTACCTTCTATTGCCTGACTGTATTGGCTAGAACTTCCAGCACTATGTTGAATAGTAGTGGTGATAGAGGACAACCTTGTTTAGTTCTAGTTCTAAGTGGAAAAGCTTTCAGTTTTACTCCATTCAGTATAGTATTAGCTGTAGGTTTGTTGTAGCTGGCTTATATTTAAGAAATGCGCTACTTATATTCTTCAGAGTTCTAATTAGAAAAGGATGTTGAATTTTATTGTATGGTCTTGAATTTTTAAAATCAACCAATCCACCCATTTCAGCCTCCCAAGTAGCTGAAATGATAGGTATGCACTACCATTCCTAGCTTTGGCTCTCCACTTTTAATCTCCAAGAAGTTTCACTACCATTAGCTTTTAATTCTATCTTTTTTTTTTTTTTTGAGACAGAGCCTCAAGCTGTCACCCTGGGTAGAGTGCCATGGCATCACAGCTCACAGCAACCTCCAACTCTTGGGCTTACATGATTCTCTTGCTTCAGTCTCCCAAGTAGCTGGGACTACAGGCACCTGCCAGAACACCGGGCTATTTTTTGGCTGTAGTTCTTATTGTTCTTTGGCAGGCCAGGGCTGGATTCAAACCCACTAGATCTGGTGTGTGTGGCTGGTGCCTTAGCTGCTTGAGCTACAGGTACTGAGCCAGCTTTTATTCTATCTTAAAGCGAAGGGATCTTTTCTTTCTAAACAGAAGTTATAATTTAAGCAGAACAACAAACCCCTCCTGAGTTTAAGATGAAAAAAATTACATCTTTATGGCTCCTCATTAAAATAATTCACAAAGTTAAGATCCAGCCTGGGAATTATCTGTCCTCTTTGGGGTTTATTCACATTCCAGCCAAAGCAAAAGGGGTTAATTTAACTGCAAATGCTTAATGTTCTTCAGACATTAAAACAGTCACTTAATGTAACAGTTTGACTTCAGACTGGGAAGTGGAAATAGAAATAGTCAGAAGAAACTTATTGAGTCAAGGTTCAGAGGAAAGGCCTTCTGTCTAAAAGGAAATGGTGACTATAAGAAAAAAAAAAGGAAATAGTTTAGAATTTCAAACCAATGCAAAGGAATCTATAAAATAAACCTCTCTGAAGTAAACCTCAATCTTCAGTTCAAATACCAAGATTTTCTCACACTGCAGTCAATTTAGGGTTTTTTTTTGGTTATAACAAAATAGTAGTTTATTATTATTATTTCAGGTTAATTTATAGATACAAATAATTAGGCTATATGCTCTGCATTTGTTAGGTAAAGTCCAAATTGTAATTGACCCCTTCTTCACCCAGGAGGTGTGCCATACACCCCTACATTGTACCTGTTATGTGAGAGCTTACCACACTTCCTCCTTCCTCCCCTTGCTACCTTCCCCCCAATTTGAATTCAATTGTGTTTTTTCTTATGTGGATATGTAGCCCTGCAATCCTATTACTAGGTATCTACACAGAAGAAAAAACGAATTATTTTATCATAAGGACATTTGCACTAGAATGTTTACCACATCTTTTTTTTTTTTTTTTTGAGACGGAGCCTCAAGCTATCCCCCTGGGTAGAGTGCCATGGACCACATCTTAATTCACAATAGCCAAGATGGGAAACAACCCAAGTGCCCATCAACTCACAAATGAATAAACTATGGTATATGTATACTATGGAATACTATCCAGCCATAAAGAAAGATGGAGACTTTACATCTTTTATATTTACCTGGATGGATTTAGAGAACATCCTCTAAAGTAAATACATACTTTACTCCTAAGTAAAGTATCACAAGAATGGAAAAGCAAGCATACTCAAAATTTTAGTTTTCGATTTGAACTACATGTGTGTGTAGACAACAAATACTTATTGAGTAGTTACTATGTGCCAGTTAAGGAGGATGTGATGATGTTTTGATGTGGTAGTAGCAGAGAAAAAAGTTGTGGCAGTCAAGCAACCAGAGAATTATAATACAACATGCAAGGCAAAGAAGGTAGAGGAATTTATGGGAACACAAAGATGGAACATCTAACTCAGCATTAGATCAGAAAAGAAGCAAACTTTTTTTTTGAGATGGGTTCTCATTCTGTTACCCCAGCTAGAATGCTGTAGAGTCAGCATAGTTCATATCAACTTCAAAATACTGGGTTCAAATGATCCTCCTGCCTCAACCTCCTGTGTAGCTGGAATTACAGGTGCTGGTCATGCTGCTCAGCTAGTTTTTCTTTCTTTTTTTTTTTTTTGAGACAGAGCCTCAAGCTATCCCCCAGGGTAGAGTGCCCTGGCATCACACCTCACAGCAATCTCCAACTCCTGGGCTCAAGCAAGTCTCCTGCCTCTGCCTCCGAAGTAGTTGGGACTACAGGTGCCCGCCACAATGCCCGGCTATTTTTTGGTTGCAGCTGTCATTGTTGTTTGGCAGGCCCGGGCTGGATTCGAACCTGCCAGCTCAGGTGTATGTGACTGGTGCCTTAGCCACTTGAGCCACACCCACCAAGCCAGTTTTTCTATTTTTAATAGAGAGAGGGTTTCACTCTTGCTCAGACTGGTCTTAAACTCCTAAGCTCAAGAGATACTCTTGACTGGGGTACCCAAGGATTACAGGTGAGCCACTGTGCCTTGCTAATAAACTCTGTTTAAAGAGTACTTCATATATTTGCCCATTAATTCTCCTAAGCATTGTATTAAGTAGGAATTTTTATCTATGTTATATAGAAGAGGAAACAGAGGCTTTGAGGGATTAAGTAAATTACTAAAGTCATATACCACAAAGGGACAGAACTGAGACTGGAACCCAGGAACTTTAGAGGCCTCTCTAGATAAAGGTTGAACATGATGGGAGGGGTAGAAGGAGATGGCAAGGGAAGGGAACATGAAAGGGTAACAGGTTGTGAAATACATGCAGTAAAATTTGGAGAAATGAAAAGACATAGCAAGAATTAAAGGAAGTTCAGTATGGTAGACTCTTGGGAAAGGTTAAGAATATAAATTTTAGGCTAGGTGCCTGTGGCTCAAGTGGCTAAGGTGCCAGCCACATACACCTAAGGTGGCAGGTTCGAATCCAGCCCAGGCCCACCAAACAACAATGACAGCTGCAACCAAAAAATAGCTGGGCATTGTGGCAGGCTATGGTCCCAGCTACTTGGGAGGCAGAGGAGGGAGACTCGCTTGCACCCTACCAAGGGTGACACCTTGAGGCTCTGTCTCAAAAAAAAAAAAAAAAGAATAGAAATTTTAAAACCAGATTAAGTACACTTTAGATTTTAATAGTTCACACCTATAATCCTAGCACTTTGGGATGCCATAAGAGGATTGCTTGAGGTCAGGAGTTTGAAATAGACCAGTATGAGCAACATAGTGAGACCCCCCATTTCTTAAAAAAATTAGCCAGGCATGGTGGTATGATTCTGTAGTCCCAGCTACTCTGGAGGTTGAGGCAGGAGGATTACTTGAGACCAGGAATTTGAGGTTTCAGAAAGCTATGACGATGGCACTGCACTCTAGCTTGGGCAAAAGAGTGAGACCCTGTCTCTAAAGGGGAAAAATAGAGACTTGACAGTGTATAAATGATATACAGCAATGGGCTATAAACTGATTTCCAGGTGTCTCTTCCTATAAGACAATCCACAACCAGAATTCAGCTTGCTTAAACATCATGCTCATATTGGCATTATCCTGATTAAAAAGTCTTTAATAGCTCTTCATTGACTGTTAAGACCCATACTAAATTTATAAGCCTTTAACAAAATGAGATTCCACTTCTTTTATCTACCTTTACTTCCACCAACCCCCCATGACCAATTTCAGCACTGGACAGAATTATTTTTTGCCCTTGGAATAAGCACTCATTGCTGAATAAAAATTTGGAAGAAATACTTCAATTTCACACTCTATGTCACACTTCAACCTACAAACAATATATTTACCACACTTGGAATGTCATGATTTTGAGTGGGTGTCAAAGGAGGGAGAAGAAGAGTGAATTTGTGTAGAAAGAACTAGTTCCTTATTACTTACTTTTTAGTGCTCCTTAAAATTATTTCATGTATAAAAATTTTTGACTACTGGCTCGGAACCCATAGCACAGTGGTCGTGGTGCCAACCACATACACCAAAGTTGGTGGGTTCAAACCCAGCCCAGGCCAGCCAAACAATGACAACTGCAACAAAAAATAGCCAGGCATTATGGTAGGACACCTGTAGTCCCAGCTACTTGGGAGGCTCAGGCAAGAGAATCCCTTAAGCCCAAGAGTTTGAGATTGCTGTGAGCGGTGATGCCATTGCACTCTACCAAGGGCGACATAATAAGATTCTGTCTCAAAAAAAAAAAAGAAAAAAAATGTTTTTGAGTACCTACTATTATTGGAAGGTATGTATAGAACTACATTTCAGGTTTGTTAGAAAACAGACTTTTTTTTTTTTTTTTTTTTTGAGACAGAGCCTCAAGCTATCCCCCTGGGTAGAGTGCCATGGCATCACAGCTCATAGCAACCTCCAACTCCTGGGCTCAAGCCAGTCTCCTGCCTCCGCCTCCCAAGTAGCTGGGACCA
>CAUYQV010021358.1:0-17225 GCA_963574575.1 Galagoides demidoff
CCTGTGATCCCAGCTACTTGGGAGGCAGAGGCAGGAGACTCACTTGAGCCCAGGAGTTGGAGGTTGCTATGAGCTGTGATGCCATGGCACTCTACCCAGGGGGATAGCTTGAGGCTCTGTCTCAAAAAAAAAAAAAAAAAAAAAACAGAAGGCAGCACACCTTTAGAGCAGCTCTGGTGCTCTCCTCCCAACATCTGTCATTTTTCTGCCTTCCTCACCTGGGACCAGGAGGGCTCCGCTCCATCGGGTTGGTCCCACTTCCCCACCCTGACTCCTTGAAGTTAGACAGGAAATTAAGACATCAAGAACATTCTAGGTCACTTTGAAAGAAAAATCTCCCGGCTCAAGTGGCTAAGGCACCAGCCACATACACCTAAGGTGGCGGGTTCGAATCCAGCCCAGGCCCGCCAAACAATGATGGCTGCAACCAAAAAAAATAGCCGGGCATTGTGGCGGGTGCCTGTGGTCCCAGCTACTTGGGAGGTGGAGGCAGGAGACTCGCTCAAGCCCAGGAGTTGGGGGTTGCTGTGAGCTGGGATGCCACAGCACTCTACCCAGGGGGACAGCTTGAGACTCTGTCACAAAAAAAAAAAAAAAAAAAAAGAAAGAAAGAAAGAAAGAAAATCTATAAGACAAAGTTTGAGGAAAACCCTTATCTCTACTTAAATCAATTTCATATTTCATTTGGAATTAGTAAAAGGATAAAATTGCAGTGATAACCATTCCCCATCTCTCTCCTCATCCTGCCTTCATTCCTAGTTCACACATAGGAGGATCAGAACAGACCTGGCATGGCCCTGGGTGCAGTGGCTCACACCTGTAATCCCAGCACTTGGGAGGCCCAGGTGGGTGGATTGTCTGAGTTCACAGGTTTGAAACCAGCCTGAGCCAAGCGAGACCTCAACTCTAAAAATAGCCTGGCGTTATGGAGGGCTCCTGTAGTCCCAGCCACTCAGGAGGCTGAGGCAAGAGAATCACTTGAGCCCAAGAGTTTGAGGTTGCTGGGAGCTGTGATGCCATGGCACTCTACCAAGGGTGACAAAGTGAAACTCTACCTCCAAAAAAAGAAAGAGAGACTAGACCTGCCTGCACCCAGCTGTTCTAGCAATGAGACAAAAGTTATCTACTCTAAGGAGTAAAAGGAAAGGTCACCTTCTGAGTACTTATCATGTCCCAGGCAGAACCCGACCTTGTTTATTCATTCCTTACCACCACCCAGAGAGATATGATTATCTCTACTTTCAGATGAGGAAATTGAGCCTCTAAGGTTAAATTAAGTGGCCCAAGGCCACACAGGTGAAGCAGCAGAGGAGAGCGGTGAAAGCCAGCTCCTCTTTCCCGCATAAACACACAGCAGGGTGTGAGACACCCATCTAGCTGGGTGTTTTGACCATTCTCTGTAACAAAAGAAGCCATTAACATTGCCTTAAACTCCTTACCACTCGCTGATGACATATGATGTGAAGCTGAAGAGTTTTGCTTGTTTAACTTTGTAAGAGCAGCTTCTGACACAAAATTATTATTATGAGTATGTGCTTTAGTCACCAGGTGCCTATGTCCAGGTTAGACTACAGGAACACCTCAGAGAGAAACAGCAGGACTTTTCCTGCCTAGTAATTAAAGTGGAGAAATACCTCCGGCACCATGGGAGGGAGGAGCACCTTAATCTCAGGATCATCTCCAGGGTTACGCTCTGCACATTCCACCTTCACTGCCACTGCCCAAGTACTGCAGGTTCTCAGGAGTAAGTGGGCTGACTCGTTTTTCCTGTTTTCTGGTATTTTACACCTGCAGATGCTCCCCTCAGCAAAAGCTTCAAAATTGCCTCCGGAAAGTTCTCTTAGACTTTTCTCCACCTTTGGTCACTTGAAAGGAGATGTTCCCACCTCTACCAATCCCGCGAATGAAGCGATGACAGGCCAGGTGTCTAATTTACATTGCTCATATAGCACCGGGGATTCAACAAACTTGCCGTCCCCTGCCCAGCCGCACGCTGCCCAAAGAAACAAGAAATTCCGGTAAAGATGAATTCCAGACCTCACTACATGTCAATGAGTTGTTAGGGCTCTGAGAAGCCATGAGGTGAGAAACCTTGTACTCAGAGAGTTAAGCCTTATCAATTAGCTCCTTCGAGGCCCATTTCCAGACTTGGAAATCCTAACAAAGCTTATGTGTTAGTTTGACACACACATCCCTCATGCTAGTTTCTTTCTTTCTTTTTTTTTTTTTTTTTTGAGACGGAGCCTCAAGCTATCCCCCTGGGTAAAGTGCCATGGCATCACTGCTCATAGCAACCTCCAACTCCTGGGCTCAAGCGAGTCTCCTGCCTCAGCCTCCCAAGTAGCTGGGACCACAGGCGCCCGCCTCAACGCCCGGCCATTTTTTTGGTTGCAGCCATCATTGTTGTTTGGCGGGCCGGGCTGGATTCGAACCCGCCACCTTATGTGTACATGGCTGGCGCCTTAGCCAATTGAGCCACAGGCGCCGAGCCTCATGCTAGTTTCTTAACAGATGTGCCAGAAGGTACAAACCGTCTTAGTCCTCAGACCTGTGAGCCTGTCCTCATTGCAGTTCCAAATTCCTTTCAGTTTACTGCAGGATGTTTTACTAATACTATCATTTTCTAAGTGTGCCACAATGCAGAAAAGGCCTTCGGCATACATTAACTCAAATGCTAACTGGGCTTGCGGTCTAACAGTTATGGTGTCAATCTATGGAACAGTGATTCTTAAAGTACAGTCCCCAGCCCAGCTACATCAACTATACTTGCTCAGGCCCTGACCAAACCTACTGAATCAGAAATTCCAAGGTGGGGGGGCCAGTAACCAGCTTTCATAAGCTCTCCTAGTGATTCTGATGTCTGCAAAGATTTGAGAACCAGGCTCAGTGCCTGTGGCTCAAGTGGCTAAGGCGCCAACCACATACACCTAAAGTGGCGGGTTTAAATCCATCCTGGGCCCGCCAAACAACAATGATGGCTGCAACCAAAAATAGCCAGGCATTGTGGTGGGTGGGCGCCGGTGGGCCCAGCTACTCGGGAGGCTGAGGCAGGAGACTCGCCTGAGCCCAGGAGTTGGAGGTTGCTGTGAGCTGTGATGCCACAGAACTCTACCCAGGGGGACAATCTGAGGCTCCTGTCTCAAAAATAAAATAAAATAAAATAAAAAAAGATTTGAGAACCAGTAATGCAGACACAATTCTCCTCCATGTTGCAGACAACTGTGCCTCAGAAAGACCTAACAGGAAGGGTGTCCTCTGCCTGTGGGGAGGCACGAACCCAGCAATGTCTGGTTTTCTGACCTATGTTTAGTAGAACAACCTAGTGGAACCACGAGGAGGTTCACGTAACATGAGTAGAGCATTTAAGGGTGTCTGTTCTTACCACAGTGGAACCGTTAGCTGATTCTCAGCAATGAAACGGCACCTGTGTCACATAACCAAGGCAAGGGAAAAGGGAAGGAACACTTCTTTCCTAACTGAAAGGGAGAAGGCACTTTGGTTTATATCTATAACGGGATAGCCATTTATGAAAAGTACACTAATGATTGTGCAATAGATTATACTACCTTAGAACTATGGCTCATAAAGGCTGACCTTTACCCCATCAACACTTGTAAGAAACAAGAGTATCAGAGAAACTGGTATAGAGTTTTGCCAGCTCAACAACTGCCAAGAGATAAAAAGTAGAAAACACATTAGGCCAAGAAACACAACATGTTCAGAAAAGATACAAAGACAACAGTGATACACTTTTACATGTTTGTTTGATTGGCAAATATCATGAAGTCTAACAATACCAAGAGTTTCTGGTGAGATTATAAAGGGGTGCGCTTTGGAAAATAATCTGGCAGTATTTTATAGAGATGTAATGTTCACCAACTCTGTATCCCAGGGGTTCCACAAAGGTATATACCCAAGAGAAACTTGAACAAGTGCAAGTGATTCAAAAATATTCATACCATTTTTTAATGTTATTGATAATCCAAAAGGCCATCAAGAGACAACAGCATAAACTATTATGAAATGTAACAAAACAGAGCATCAGACAGTGAATGACATCAGATGTTATCCAGCTACCTCCAACAACATGGATGGATCTTACTACCTAATATTAGTAACAAAGGCAAGTGCAAAGATATTATACTATAAACAGGGACATTTTTCATAAAGTTAAAAAAAATCTAAAACAAAGGAATGTATTGCTGAGGCACACAAATGTGGCAAAAACTTTTTTTTTTTTTTAATTGAGACAGAATCTCATGTGGCACCATAGCTCACAGCAACCTCAAACTCTTGGGCTCAAATAGTATTCTTTGCCTCAGCCTCCCAAGTAGCTGGGACTACAGGCACCCGCCACAATGTCCAGCTATTTTTTAGAGACAGAGTCTCGGCCGGACCCAGTGGCCCATGCCTGTAATTCTAGCACTTGAGAGGCTGAGGTGGGTAGATTGCTGAGCTCATGGGTTTAAGACTAGTCCAAGCAAGAGTGAGACCCTGTCTCTAAAAATAGCTGGGCGTTATGGCAGGGGCCTGTAGTCCCAGCTACTTGGGAGGTGGAGGCAAGAGAATCACCTGAGTCTAAGAGTTGGAGGTTGCTGTGAGCTATGACGTTACAGTACTCTACCAAGACTCTGTCTAAAAAAAATTAAAAAAGAGACGGGGTCTCACTCTTGTTCAGGCAGTCCACCTGCCTCAGCCTCCCAGAGTGCTAGGACTATAGGCACAAGCCACTGCGCCTGGCCTGGCCAAAACTCAAAAAGCAACTTTTAGGCCAGGTGCAGTGGCTCGTGCCTGTAATCCTAGCACTTTGGGAGGCCAAAGCTTATGAGAGCCTGTAGTCCTAACTACTCAGATGGCCGAGTCAGGAGCTCTCTTGACTGCAAAGTTTGAGGTTGCAGTGAGCTATGATGACACCACTGCACTCTAGTCTGGGCAATAGAGCAAAACCCTGTCTCAAAAATTAAAAACAAAACAAACAAACCAAAAAAATGGTATAATAAACTCAAGATAAGTCACCTCTGGCTCGGCGCCTGTGGCTCAATTGGCTAAGGCACCAGCCACGTACACCTAAGGTGGCAGGTTCGAATCCCCAGCCCAGGCCCGCCAAACAACAATGATGGCTGCAGCCAAAAAATGGCCAGGCGTTGTGGCGGGCGCCTATGGTCCCAGCTACTTGGGAGGTGGAGGCAGGAGACTCGCTTGAGCCCAGGAGTTGGAGGTTGCTATGAGCTGTGATGCCATGGCACTCTACCCAGGGGGATAGCTAGAGGCTCCATCTCAAAAAAAAAAAAAAAAGATAAGTCACCTCTGAGGGCAGCCAGAAGCAGGAAGGTTAGAGACAAAAACTGCATAGGATAGGGCAGCACCTGTGGCTCAGTGAGTAGGGCGCCAGCCCCATATACTGAGGGTGGTGGGTTCACACCAGGTGTTGTGGAGGGCACCTGTAGTCCAAGCTACTGGGAGGGTGAGGCAAGAGAATCACCTAAGCCCAAGAGCTGGAGGTTGCTGTGAGCTGTGATGCCACAGCACTCTACCGAGGGTGACAAACTAAAACTCAGTCTCTTAAAAAAAAAAAAAAACTGCAAAGGATAATGTAAATTAATCTTGGAACTGTATTGTAATTCTTGAGTGGGATGGTGGAGCTGTGGGCACTCATTGCAAAACAAATATAACAAGTGTGCTACGTATCGACCAACGATGACAATGGATTAAGCTATTTCTGTGTATCTGAAGTCTAATTTTAAAAAAGGTAATCATTGAGGATTTATTTAAGACCTTGTTGGCAAGGAAATGCTCAATTAGGGTTTTAATCCTGGCTTTGTCACCTACTATGTGACCCTAGCCATGTGAATGAAAATGCTTTATTGACACAAAGGCAAATTTAACTTTAATTATCAATTTTCTCCATTCTCTAAAGATTTTATCATATACCTACTTTACAAAAAGTAGGCACCTGTGGCTCAAACGAGTAGGGCGCTGGCCCCATATGCCAGAGGTGGTGGGTTCAAACCCAGCCCCAGCCAAAAACTGCAAAAAAAAAAAAGACAGCCTTTTGCACAATTCTTCTGGTCAAAATGCATTCAAAAAAGGAAGCGTCATCAAGAGACTCAAGTTTTGGCTTGGCGCCTGTGGCTCAATCGGCTAGGGCACCAGCCACGTACACCTAAGGTGGCGGGTTCGTATCCCCAGCCCAGGCCCGCCAAACAACAATGATGGCTGCAACCAAAAAATGGCCAGGCATTGTGGCGGGCGCCTGTGGTCCCAGCTACTTGGGAGGCGGAGGCAGGAGACCCGCTTGAGCCCAGGAGTTGGAGGTTGCTGTGAGCTGTGATGCCATAGCACTCTGCCCAGGGGGATAGCTTGAGGCTCCGTCTCAAAAAAAAAAAAAAAAAGAGACTCAACTTTCACCAAAAATATAAAACTTCTGGGTGGTACCTGTGGCTCAAAAGAGTAGGGCACCAGCCCCATATGCCAGAGGTGGTGGGTTCAAACCCAGTCCCGACCAAAAAAAATTTATATATATATAAAAAAAAACACTTTCTGGCTCAGTGTCCACAGCTCAGTGGTTAGGGTGTCAGCCACATACACCAAAGCGGGTGGGTTTGAATCCAGCCCAGGCCTGCTTGACAACAATGACAACTGCAACAACAACAATAACAACAAAAATAGCTGGGTGTTGTAGTGGGCACCTGTAGTCCCAGCTACTTGGGAGGCTGAGGCAAGAGAATCACTTGAGCCCAAGAGTTTGAGGTTGCCGTGAGCTGTGATGCCACAGTACTCTACCGAGGAACACATAAGACTATCTCAAAAATATACATTTCTAAAACTTCAGCATTATTCAAAATTCAGGTTTTGCCATTTGGGAATAACATTAACTTAGGATTTATCTCATACCCTAATAAAAAATAAACTCAATCTAAATAAAAAATGGACTTTGGTTAATAGTATCTGTATTAGTTGTAACAAATGTATCACACTAATGTAAAATGTTAACAGTAGGGAAACAATGTGGTAGTCTATGTGAACGCTTTCCACTCTATTTCCAATTTTTCCGAAATCTAAAACTATTCTAGAATAAGAAGTTTATTTTAATAAACTAGACTGTATTAATGGTTATACAATACTCCTAAGTTTAATCATTTCATGATAAATTTATAACGGGTGAATTTTATGATACATCAATTGTACCTCAATGTTTCTGGTAGTCTAAAGGTCTAGATTAAAAAAAAAAAAGGTGAGATGGGTAGCACCTGTGGTTCAGTGGGTAGGGCACCAGCCCCATATACCGAGAGTGGTGGGTTCAAACCCAGCCCTGGCCAAACTGCATCAAAAAAAAATAGCCAGGTATTGTGGTGGGTGCCTGTAGTCCCAGCTACTCAGGAGGCTAAGGCAGGCGAATCACCTAAGCCCAGGAGTTGGAGGTTGCTGTGAGCTGTGTGACACCACAGCACTCTACCATGGGCCATAAAGTGAGACTCTGACTCTATGGGAAAAAAAAAAAAAGGTGAGAGAGGAATTTTATACCAATCATGGATATATGATGTCCCAAGAACTGACATATCTTTAACTCAATGCTCTTTACACATTTAGTCCACGTAGGGTAAAAAAAAAATTTAATACATTTTATTAATTTTTTTTTTTGAGACAGAGCTTCAAGCCGTTGCCTTGGGTAGGGTGCTGTGGCATCATAGCTCATAGCAACCTCTAACTCCTGGGCTCAAGTGAGTCTCCACCTCCGCCTCCCAAGTAGCTGGAACCACAGGCACCTGCCACAACGCCTGGCTATTTTTTTTTTTTTTGGTTGCAGCCATCATTGTTGTTTGGTGAGCCCAGGCTGGATTCGAACCTGCCACCTTAGGTGTATGTGGCTGGCGCCTTAGCCACTTGAGCCACAGGCGCCGAGCCAAGTTAAATTTTAAAATAAAAAAAAATTTTTTGACAGGGGCCAGGTTTGAACTCGCCACTTCTGGTATATGGGGCCAGCACCCTAATCACTGAGCTACAGGTGCCTCCCTAAAATAAAAATTTTATTTTATTTTATTTTATTTTTTATTGAGACAGTGTCTTACTTTGTAGCCCTCAGAAGAGTACTATGCTATCACAGCTCACAGCAACCTCAAACTCTTGGGCTTAAGAGATTCTCTTGCCTCAGCCTCCCAAGTAGCTGGGACTACAGGTGCCCACCACAACACCCAGCTATTTTTTAGTTGCAGTTGGCATTGTTATTTAGCAGGCCAGCTCCAACCTGCCAGCCTCAGCATATGTGGCTGGCACCCTATTCACTGAGCTAAAGGCGCTGAGTTGAAATTTTTAATAAAAAAAAATTTTTTAAGTAGAAGAGAAAATAAAAAAGGGTATCATTTAAACCAGGGGTGTCTAACCTATGGCTCATTGGCAGCCCACTGATTTTGTAAAGACTTTTTTTTGCTTACCTATGTTGGGTATCATGAATAGTATGCATGGACTTTTTTTGCTAATCAGCTTTCCTTAGTGTTTGTGCATTTAATGTGTGACCCAAGACAACTCTTTATTTGTTTTGAGACAGATCCCCAAACTGTCACCCTGGGTAGAATGCTGTGGCATCACAGCTCACAGCAACCTTCAACTCTTGGGCTTAAGCGACTCTCTTGCCTTAGCCTCCCAAGTAGCTGGCACCCATCACAACGCCCAACTATTCTTCTGTTACAGTTGTCATTGTTGTTTAGCTGGTCCAGGCTGGGTTCAAACCTGCCAGCCTCAGTGTATGTGGCCAGCGCCCTACCCACTGAGCTACGGGCGCTGCCCAATCACAAAATGTTTTAATAATTAGACTCAACATTCAACTATTGGATTGTCAGAAAGTACAATGTCCAGAGAAGGAAAAGATGTTGAGAAATGGGGAATTGTATATACCCATCGGTATTACAGAAACCTATGGAGCCTTTAATAGCAAGGCAACTTGGCAAAACCTAATAAACTTTAAATGTGCACACTCAATTACCAGTTCTAGAAAACTATCTTATATAAATATTAACAAGAGTGCACAGAGACATGCATGAGAATGTTTCCTGCAGTGTTATCTGCAATAGCAAATAACTGGAAGCAATTAAAATGTCCATAAATAGGAGAACAAATTGTAGTATAGTCATACTATGCAACACCACACAGCTGCTAAAAGCAATTATGTAAGTATCTGTTTTCTGACAGACTTGTAAAGATGTTCATAAAACAAAAAAGCAAACTGCAAATATTATGGACATACTGATCCCATTTTTGTTATTTAAAATAACACCAATTTATTAAAAATAATATGTTATTTACTACATACCAGGCATTATTCTAAGTATATTATAAATATAAACCAGGCTGGAGTAGAATGGCAGCTTATACCATTGTACCAACTCTGTTTCTGTGACTATACCTACAGACGGAGCCCAAGATAAATGGGGGGATCATCCACAGTACATCAATAAGTATCTATTTTCAGAACAACTGAATTAAGGTGAATAGAGGAGACTCAGAATGTATGGAGTCATTACTTGTATAAAAATTGTTAAAAACCTAGAAGGACATAAAGCTATCTGTTAAAGAGTTATTAAGTGGTCACAGTGGGAAACTGAAGAAAAAGAGGAACACTTTTGCTTTTTTCCCCTCATTTTTCCATATTATTTGTATTTTGTTAAAATAAACCTGTGTTATTCTCATATCAAGAAATGCCTGCAAGCCACCACAAACAAAATTTACTTTTTAAATATTCAAAAACTGAAAAAAACCTAATAAGCAACAATAGAAGTTGGTCTAATGTATCTGTCAGCAAAGCCATGGGTAAACAATTTCATATCCCGCTTATGGTTGTATAAATTGGCACAACTCCTACATAGGGCAATTTCTCAGCATCTATCAACGTTACAGATACATAAACTTTTGACCCAGTATTACTACCCTGGAAAATCTATTCTATAAAAGTCTACATGCCTAAACATACACACAGCACGTATGAAGGGTTTTAAGTCCTATCACAGTGATATTAAATAGCAAACGTATCCAGCAATGAGGGATTTGTTACATAAACCATTGTCCATCCATACCCCAGGCACCAAGATACGTTATAAAGCAAAAACAGCAAGGTGCAAGCAGGATGGTGTGATCAGTGGGCTAACTTTTAACAAAAAAAGGAAGTCTATTTCCTTTTTATCTTTTTTTTTTTTTCTTTTTGGGACACAGAGTCTCGCTTTCATCACCCTTGGTAGAGTGCCTTGGCATCACTGCTCACAGCAACCCCAAACTCTTGGGCTTAAGCAATTCTCTTGCCTCAGTCTCCTATGTAGCTGGGACTATAAGCGCCTGCCACAACACCTGGCTATTTTCAGAGACAGGGTTTTGCTTTTGCTCAGGCTGGTCTTGAACTTGTGAGCTAAGGCAATCCACCTTCCTTACTCTCCCAGAGTGCTAGGATTACAGAGCCACTGTGCAGGGCCCTGGAAGTCTATTTTCAAAAAATAAAATAATGAAAGGATTCACAAAATCACACTAAGCTAAGAAAAGCATGCTCGGTAAGAGAACAGGAAAAGACACCTAGAAATGGGCAAATGGGAACACTGACAGCAAAGAACCATTTTCTTTTCTTTTTGAGACAGAGTCTCACTATGTCGCCCTTGGTAGAGTGCTGTGGCATCACAACTCATAGCAACCTCAAACTCTTGGGCTCAAGCAATTCTCTTGCCTCAGCCTCCAAAGTAGCTGGAACTACAGGAGCCTGACATAACATTCGGCTAGATTTTTGTTAAAGTTGTCATCGTTGTTTGGCAGGCCTGGGCTGGGTTTGAACACACCAGCCCCGGTGTATGTGACCAGCGGCCTAGCCACTGAGCTACAGGCACCAAGCCAAAGAGCCATTTTCCTAAAGATCTTTTTTAACTTAGATCATGGACTTTAAAAAAAGGGAAAATTAGCAAAGCTTTTACCTGACAAAAAAATACATAAATAAAAACACGATACTCGGCCGCGCCTGTGGCTCAAAGGAGTAGGGTGCCAGCCCTCTATGCCAGAGATGGTGGGTTCAAACCCAGCCCTGGCAAAAAAAAAAAAACTGCAAAGGAAAAAAACCACGATATGGCTCAGCGCCTCTAGCTCAGCAGCTAGGGCACCAGCCACATATACCATAGCTGGCGGGTTTGAATCCAGCCCAGGCCAGCCAAACAACAATGACAACTACAACCAAAAAAACAGCCAGGTGTTGTGGCAGGCTCCTGTAGTCCCAGGTACTTGGGAGGCTGAGGCAAGAGAATCGCCTAAGCCCAGGAGTTGGAGGTTGCGGTGATCTGTGTGACACTAAGGCACTCTACTGAGGGTGATAAAGTTAAAGTGAGACTCTGTCTCTACAAAAAAAAAAAAAAAACTAAAAACACGGCAGTGCCTGTGGCTCAGTGAGTAGGGCGCCTGCTCCATATACCAAGGGTGGTGGGTTCGAACCCAGCCTGGCCAAACTGCAACAAAAAAATAGCCAGGCATTGTGGCAGGCGCCTGTAGTTCTAGCTACTTGGGAGACTGAGGCAAGAGAATCACCTAAGTCCAGGAGGTGAAGTTTGCTGTGAGCTGTGATGCCACAGCACTCTACCAAGGGCAACAAAATGAGACTCTGTCTCAAAAAAAAAAAAAAATTAAATTACAAAAAAATAAAGGAAAGATTTTTGCACTGGAGAATATGAACACACTTCTGATTTAGAATAAAAATACAAAGTGGTAACTGAAGGCGATACAATTTTCTTCATACATTTGACCCCTGAACAACAGACGTTTGAAATTCAAGGTTCCAGTGATATGTATATTTTTTCAACCAAACGTGGATCAAAAATATAGTATTCAAGGATGCAATGCAAAATCCAGGTTTAGAAAGGGCCAACCTGCAGGTCCCACAGGTCCAACCACAGCACTGCATGGATGTACACAGGTAGTCCTGGAATCAATCCTCCATGTGTATCAAGGAATGACTTACACTTCACTATACTTATTTGAGACAGGGCCTCACTCTGTTGCCCAGGCAGGGATATGGTAACATCAACATAGGTCACTGCAACCTCAAACTCCAGTAAGCAATCCTCCTGCATCAGACCTCCAGAGTAGCTAGGATTACAGATGCACGCCACCATGTTTGGTTCATTTTTTTAACTTTTTGTAGAAACAAGAATCTAGCTATATTGCCCAGACGGGTGTCAAGCTCCTGTGCTTTAAGTGATACTCCTATCTTTTTTTTTTTTTTTTTTTTGAGACTGAGTCTCAAGCTGTCACTCTTGGTAGAGTGCCGTGGCATCACAGCTCACAGCACCCTCCAGCTTCAGGGCTTAAGTGATTCTCTTGCCTCAGCCTCCCAAGTAGCTGGGACTACAGGTGGATCCTCCTGTCTTACCCTCCCAAAGTGCTGGGATTACAGGCACGAGCCACTGTGCCTTGGTCTTCACTGTATTCTCACAAACATAAAATTATTTAATTCAGAAAAAAAAAATTAGATCTAGGGTTTGAGGGCAGAACAGAAAGGTATGAAGTGTTCAGCGCCTATAGCTCAGCAGCTAGGGCATCAGCCATATACACGGGAGCTGACGATTTGAACCCAGCCTGGGCCCGCCAAACAACAATGACAACTACAACCAAAAAATAGCGGCACCTGAAGTTCCAGCTACTTGGGAGCCTAAGGCAAGAGAACAGCTTAAGCCCAAGAGTTTGAGGTTTCTGTGCGCTATGAAGGTACAGCACTCCGAGGGTGACATAGTGAGATCTGTCCCTCAAAAAAAAAAAGTATGCAAATTTAAAGAACCCTAAAGCATTTAAAATACAACAACATTGGTACACACCTAATTGAGAGATTATAAAGGACTGGGTTAACAATCAAACCATGTGCAAATATGGCCTATTTCACAAAGAACAAGATAACCAGAAAATGGGGTGGGGGCCAAAAATCCCTAGGAAGGCAGAGAAACCAGAGAAACGGGGACAGGAAATCAGAAACCTGCAAATTTTCTTATAGATAACACCATCAGGCTAAAACCTGTTTAAAGCTCCGAAGGTTCAGCTTTTGACACTCTGCTCTGGGGAGCTGTAATCCTAAAGACAATAAAATTCCAAGAAAGGAAGTAGATTTAATATGGTAATAAATTTCTAGACCTATCCCAATTCGTAGGGAGGGAGTAAACTAATATTGAATACCTAATAATTGCTGCTTTCATGTTTTTCTTTTCCCCCCTCAACTAACAATTATTAGTTACAGGGGAGTAGCTTGTCTTACTTAGCTCTTCAATCAGAAGAATCCCAATTTTAAATTATTTATTTATTTATTTTTGAGACAGAGTCTCACTTTCTCACCCTCGGAAGAGTGCCGTGGCAGCATCATGCAGCTCACAGCAACCTCCAACTCCTGGGCTTAAGCGATTCTCTTGCCTCAGCCTCCTGAGCAGCTGGGACTACAGACGCCCGCCACAACGCCTGGCTATTATTTTGTTGCAGTTTGGCAGCGGCCGGGTTCGAACCCGCCACCCTGGGTATATGGGGCCGATGCCCTACTCATTGAGCCACAGGCGCCGCCCAGAAGAACCCAAATTTTAATTCCCACTTATTGCCCAAGTAGTTAACTCTAGATTCTCCTCCATTATTTTAAATTGAGATTATTTTGATGATATTGATTCCCAACAACCAAAAGGGAGAAAAATTGCTAATCCATTCCACTGTCAGGGACATCAGAGGCAGAATCACACAATTCCACCGCTGCTGCCACATTGTCAGGGTGAAACCAATTCAAGCAGAAAGTCAAGGTGCACAAGAGCAGAGCAACAAGGCTCTTAATGGGCTGCATCTGGTTGTTTCAGTCAACGGAAGAAAGAATAAGAAGAATACGGTACTGAGTTCAGCAACATGAACTTGGGCAGGTGAGGGGCGAACAGAAGGAAAAGGAAAAATACCTATAGCTAAAACTACCTCCAAATAACTTATTTCAAAGAGTTTCTTGGGCATTTCAGCTGGGGAAACTTAAGGGAGGAAGAAATGAGGGATTTCCATGTGGTTAAGGATCACAGAAGACATTAGTTTGGTCAAAATCCTACCTCTGCTATTTCACAGAGGAGTCTAAGTTTCATTCAGTGACAACATTTGTAACTAGAGGGAAACAATGAAACAACCCATCTGCTATCAAATTTCCAGAATTTTGGGAGGAAGTTTTATAAAAATAACGCCTTTTTTTTTAAAGGTTAAGTCATCCTTTCAGCTTAACCATCATCACCTCCACAAATTACTAAGGAAGGCTGTGTTTTGATTAATTATCAAAAGCAACTAGAACTGATTAAACCTTTGTGACAGTAAAATCAGATGACAGGCCAAAGTTCATGGGGACTGACTATTACTGGCACCGTCTCCCTTGAGTTGTGCTTATTCTTTTTAAAGCCTCTTGAAACCTTAAGTAAACATACCTAACAGCCAGTGAAAACGGACACACCCAGAAACTCTCAGCGAAACATTTACTTCATAGTTCACAACAGACTGTCCTATTCCATCTACAGGTGGCCTTGCCTGGAGGTAAAGGTCGAAGGAAACACTCCTTAACACCTTTGAGCCTTCTAGGGGGAGGAAGGGAACCAGGCCTTCAAGCAGAGGGCTGTAACTGCAGATCTTTCATCTCAGGGGCAGGTGTATGCACCACTCTCTTCCTGGCATTCCCAAGACTGCTTCATTTTTGCTCCTTAATTTACTGGTCCCTGTGAATGGATTGCTTGAGCTCAGGAGTTCCAGACCAGCCTGAGCAAGAGTGTGACCCCTGTCTCTACTAAAAATAGAAAAACTAGCCGGGCATAAAGGCAGAGGCCTATAGTCCCAGCTACCCATGAGGTTGAGACAAGAGGACTGCTCAAACCCAAGAGTTTGAAGTTGCTGTGAGCTATGATGCCGCCATGGCACTCTACCCAGGGCAACAGAGTGAGAATCTGTCACACTAAAAAAAAAAATCTGTTTCTAGATTTCCTTAAAATCAATCTTATAAATGCTAGAGCTAAAGGAGCCTTCAATATATCATCTTTACCCCAGACCTGACCAGCTGCACCCATCCCTAGTCCTTTAAACTCCATTTACAAACCAGGCCAAGGCAATCCTCCCCTGAACCAGGAGCCAGTATTCTCAACAAAGCTTCGTGAATGGAAATCAATCTGGTCAAAGGAAAACTGTGATGGCAGCTTCGGAGACAGCTTCTAAGAGCGTCCTAATAGGATTTCTGAGAAATGAAGTCTCACTCCAAACATCTCTATGGGCCGTTTAGCTACATTCATTTGGAAGGTGTTATTATTTTGGGAACAAGGAGATTCCAGGCTTTCAGCAAACACTACCATCTATGAATCCCAGTAACATCAATAGCATAATGGGGGAAAAAAGGAAATTTCTCTAATCTCTCTTTGCCTCACTAAAGTAGTTCATGGATAAATTTGTTTTCTAGTTTTTGTTTTTTGAGACAGAGTCTCACTCTGTCACCCTGTGTTGTCATACTTCACAGCAACCTTGCTTGGGCTCCAGCAATCCTTTTGCCTCAGCCTTCTAAGTAGTTGGGACTACAGGCACCTGCTATTACATACGGCTGGTTTTTCTATTTTTGGTAGAGATGGGGTCTCCAGAGCACAAACAACCTGCTGTCTAGGCCTCCCAAAGTACTAAGATTATGGGCATGAGCCACCACACCCGGCCTCACAGGTAAATGTTAACACAAAATTAGTCACTGTGGCCTGCCATCCTCTTATCTACGTTTAAAGGGCCTGCCACCTGCCACCATTCCAATAACGCCCTTGCCTATCTCAACCCCAAACAGCAGCCTAGGCAATAGTGTTTCCTCCAAAATGAGAAGCAGAAACATAAGAGGCTAGAGGGAAGGTGCTGGTTTCCAAGTCTTTCTGCATGACAGTTCCTAGACACCAATTCTTTTCAGAACCCAGATCCACTCCTTGAAAATGGAAACCTGGGGGGTTGGCACCTGTAGCTCAGCAGCTAGGGTGCCAGCCACATACACTAGTGGGTTCGAACCCAGCCTGGGCCTGCCAAACAACAATGATAACTACAACCAAAAAATAGCTGGGCATTGTGGCGGGCACCTGTAGTCCCAGCTACTTGGGAGACTGAGGCAAGAGAACTGTGTAAGCCTAAGAGTTGGAGGTTGTTGTGAGCTATGACGCCACAGCACTCTACCAAGGGTGACATAATGAGACTATCTCAAAAAAAAAAAGGGAATAAAATGAAGGCTCGGCACCTGTGGCTCAAGTGGCTAAGACACCAGCCACATACACCTAAGGTGGCAGTTTCGAATCCAGCCTGGGCTCACCAAACAACAGTGACGGGTGCAACCAAAAAATGGCTGGGCATTGTGGCGGGCGCCTGTGGTCCCAGCTACTTGGGAGGCTGAAGCAGGAGACTCGCTTGAGCCCAGGAGTTGGAGGTTGCTGTGAGCTGGGATGCCATGGCACTCTACCCAGGGGGATAGCTTGAGGCTCTGTCTCAAAAAAAAAAAATAATAATAATAAATTTAAAGACTATAAAATAAGAAGCCAGAGTGATCCTCTTCTATTCCTGATTTTGTTTTCTAGACTCTTTCAGTATTATCTTTTCTGAGGCTTATGAATCCTCATAGAATATTATATACATATGTATACAGGATTGTATTTTGATGGTTGGTTTGGTTTCTTATTTTAAGAGTGAAATTGCTGAGCCATGCCGCAGATGCGCCCGCTGCTCAGACATTACCGGGCGGAGCTAAGATGGCGGACTACAGCCAGCTTTTTACAGAAGCTCCAGTCCAGAAGGAGGCTTAAAGGGAGCTGATGGTTTGGAGTGGAGCCAAGAGAGAAGATTGAGGAGCACACTTCAACCTTCCTGAGGCGAGCGGCGACCCCAAAAATACAACCAAAAGGTATAGAATCCACCATCAAGCGGACGGGAGTCCCCTCCCCCGCAACAAGGGCTCGCAGTTTACTCCATGCAAACAAGCGAGCAGAGCTCAAACTTCCACTCTATCCCACAGGAGAAACCTCCTAAAAACTGGACCTCACACCCACCCCTGCTGGTGTGCCACTGCACCCTCCGGCCAGACACAAAACTGGAAAACTGTATAAATCTGTATATATTCCCCACTTGCAATATTGAACTCTGAGGAGTCACCACCCACCCACTCCGAGATCCGGAGGTTTATTACCTATGGAGTTCTGATTCCTGGGGTTCTCCTTGGGAGAGGT
>CAUYQV010021366.1:0-12426 GCA_963574575.1 Galagoides demidoff
AAAGGTAACTCACCCTCACACCTGGGCTGCTGACTGTCTCTTGGAGCAGCAGCCCCTGCAGCAGGTAAAATAAATTACCAATTAATTAACCTAAGTGGGGGTCCGAGTCTATTTTTCCAGGTCCCCTAAGTTATTTCAGAAACTGTGAGCTCAGGCAATCCACCCACCTGGCCTCCCAGAGTGCTAGGATTACAGGCATGAACCGCTGACCCAGCCCCATTTTTTTTTTTTTCTAACGTTGACTGTGGTGTGTCTGAGTGTTCTGTTGTGAGATGGTCAGGGAAGAAGTCGTTGGGTCTGAGTTGTGTTTCTTTTGCCAGGCTCATTTCTCTGCCACTTAGGCCACTGATTTGTTTACAAAGTAATGATGTTACTAATATCCTGGCTAACTCCTTAGAATTAGGGGTTTCAAATAAAACAATGAATATGAAAGTGCATTGAAAAGCATTTTGTCATTTGTATCTTTGGTCTCGCCTCAGCAAGTTTGATATGCCTTCTTCAACCTTCTCTCTTGGCTCAGCTCCAAACCATTGGCTTACTTGCTAAACTTCTGTCTTTTAACTCTCCTGGATGGGAGCCTCTGTGGAAAGCAGGCTGCAGTCCACCATCTTACCTCCGCCCCCAGCATTTTGTCTTTTGGGTGGGACTTTTATATCTCATGTAATGTGTCACTGGCTAATGTGCCTGATTGAAAATTTTCTTCTCCCCACTTCCTTCTTTCTTTTATTTTCTGAGATATTTAGATGCCATATAAGTACCATGCTGGTACAAATTGTGTTTGTGGCAACTGTTGAATAATTTCTGAGCATAATAGACTGTGAGTTACTAATGTGGACATTTATATCTGTGAATGAGATGCTTTTCAGTATATAAAGGCCTTCCTCTTACTCTTACCTTCATAATAGTTATCAAAGGGGTAAAATAGATTTATGCCTGCAGGGGTGTCCAACCTGTGGCCTGTGGCCTGCATGCTGATTATGTGCTGACTGTTTTGCTCATCAATGGTGTTGGATATTGCCAAATTATGCACAACCCTTGTTTCTGCTCATCAGCTTCCGTTATTGTTGGTGTATTTATTTATTTATTTATTTATTTTGAGACAGAGCCTCAAGCTGTCCCCCTGGGTAGAGTGCTGTGCCATCACAGCTTACAGCAACCTCCAACTCCTGGGCTTAAGCAAGTCTCCTGCCTCAGCCTCCCAAGTAGCTGGGACCACAGGCGCCCACCACAATGCCTGGCTATTTTTTGGTTGCAGCCGTCATTGTTGTTTGGCGGGCCCAGGCTGGATTCGAGCCTGCCACCTTAGGTGTATGTGGCTGGCACCTCAGCCCCTAGAGCCACAGGCACCAAGCCAATTGTTGGTATATTTAATGTGTGGCCCAAGACAACTCTTCTTCCAACATACAGCAGAGAAGAAAAAGGTTGGACACCCTTGCAAGTTTACAGGGATCACTTGTTTTTTGAAGTTGTAATTAATGTGGGGAAATTTTATGCTACCAGGATTTTTTTTTAAAAACGAAGTTAGTACACATTTCATCTTGCTGTAGCTGACTTTAATAGTTTTTATGAAGATGATTTTTGCACTAGGAGAAGATAGATTGAGATTCCAATGTTAATAGTGTATAATAGGTCATTGGAGAAGGCGGTTTTTTTTAATTTATTCAAGGGCACTGGGGTAGGTGAATGTAGTCCAGCTCCCTCCCTGGTCAGTTGGTGATAGTTTAACCCACCTGTTTTCCCAAAGGCATGTGTATGTCACCTGATAAAACTGAAGGCCACCTCTACTCTTACCCTGTTAAGCAATGAGGCTGAGAGCGTGGCCCCTGCGGTTCGTTGCCTGGGTGGTGTCCTGTCTGCCAACACACTGAGGCTTGTTATTGAACCCCTGTGTGCCTCATTTCCTCATTTGCAAATAGGGGTGAGAGAACGTTCCTTAAATATGCGGTGGAAACGAAATGCGATTGTACATAAAGTGTCTAGAACAGTGCCTGACACCACAAACACTCTGGAAACTCTGCTCCTACAATTATTTTAAAGTCACAACTCATTCTTCACAACACACCACCTTTCAGAAAGATTCTGAAGCCAATAATAGATTCCTGATGTCCTGTTGCTTTAGGGTCACTTCAAACAAATGATTTTTTTTTTTTTTGAGACAGAGTCTTACTATGTTTCCCTTGGTAGAGGCTATAGCATCACAGTTTACAGCAACCTCAGACTCTTGGGCTTAAGCTATTCTCTTGTCTCAGCCTCCCAAGTAGCTGGGACTATAGGCACCTGCCACAACGCCCAGCTATTTTTTGTTGCAGTTGTCATTGTTGTTTAGCTGGCTGGGGACAGGCTTGAACCCACCAGCCTTGGTATGTGTGGCTGATGGCAACCCTTGAGCCAAACAAATGATTTTTTTTTTTTAAAGAATTCTTTGCCTTTCTTGAATGGACGTAATTTACATTTAAAAGGTATAAAAAGGTCTTTAAGTCAAAGTCTCCAGTTGCCAGGAGACAGACTGTACTATCAGACTTTGAACAATTCATAAACTAGACAGGAGTGACTGTAATCCCAGCACTCTGGGAGTCCAGGAGTTCAAGACAAGCCTGAGCAAGAGCAAGACGTGGTCTCTAAAAATAGCTGGTCTCTAATAGTTAGTTAGGTGTTATGGCAGGAGCCTATAGTCCCAGCTGCTCTTGAGTCTGAGGCCAGAGGATCACTTGAGCTCCTGAGTTTGAGGTTGCTGTGAGCTATGACGCTACAGCACTCTATTGAGGGCCACAGAGTGAGACTCTGTCTAAATACATACATAGATTCGTACATACATACATAAATATCCTCCTGGCTGGACACAGTGGCTCATGCCTATAATCCCAATATTCTGGGAGGCTGAGGTGAGTGGATTGCCTGAGCTCATAGGTTCGAGAACAACCTGAGCAAGAGTGAGACCCCCGTCTCTAAAAAATAGCTGGGCGTTGTGGCTGGTGCCTATAGTCCCAGCCACTGGGGAGGCGAGGCAAGAGAATCGCTTGAGGTCAAGAGTTTGAGGTTTCTGTGAGCTATGACACCACAGCGCTCTACCCAGGGCAACAAAGTGAAACTCTGTCCAAAAAAAAAAAAAATTCCCAAACTGACAACAGTGCAAATATTAAAAGGAAAAGGGTAGGAGCCTGGTAGGAGGGGAGGGTCAGTGGGAGCTTGCCTCCAGTGGGGTGGGAGGGTGAGTCCTCAGCCTTCTCTGCCTGTCTCTGCCTTGGAGGCATGGTTGGTGGCTTCCTGACCTGTGTTCCAAAGCTAATAACTATTGAGCTGAACTTATTCCAGTCTAGGGGAGGGCCAGGTCAGATGAGCTTTGTCTCTTGAATATAAACTATCGTTTAGGTATTCTGGAAGATTCTGGAAGAGTCCAGAAGTTGAGGTCCTTGACTTCTCAAAACACTGGAATTCTGGAGTTACACCCCCTCCTTTGGAGTAGTTTTGGGTAGGGTTGGGGACATGAAAGTGGGGGTGATAGGTGGGGGCTGTGGCTTCTTCTGTATTTAATCTTTTGGTGCCCCTTAGGGGAAGTGTGTTTGGTTAGGGAGTTCTGTAGCACTAGGAAATAATTTCAAATGGGAAATCCCAGGTGGTGTGGAGAGTGCTAGGGACTTTGATGCTGCAGTTAATTTTTCCCCCTTAGTTTAAATTGAAACTGGGGTTGGGGCTCGGTGCCTGTGGCTCAAGCAGCTAAGGCGCCAGCCACATACACCTAAGGTGGCAGGTTCGAATCCAGCCCGGACCCGCCAAACAACAATGATGGCTACAACCAAAAAATAGCCAGGCGTTGTGGAGGGTGCCTGTGGTCCCTACTTGGGAGGTGGAGGCAGGAGACTCGCTTGAGCCCAGGAGTTGGAGGTTGCTGTGAGCAGTGAAGCCATAGCACTCTACCCAGGGGGATAGCTTGAGGCTCCGTCTCAAAAAAAAAAAAAAAAAGAAAATGCATTTCTCATTAAAATGATAATTATCATCCATAACAATAGTTGTTCAAGGTGCTCTTAGGCAAATGCATCTGTAAATTGGGTTCATAGCCTGGCATTGCTGACTTCTGCGAGTTTTACTGGGAAGCTGTCTGGGCTTCCATCTATTCTCAAAGTGGTCTTTGCTGCCCATGTGAAGAATGCTCATATATTCATCACATTAGGACAGAACTGTGAGAAAATAAAGGTAATTGAGGTACTGCATTCAGTTGGGGTGAAGTGGGATTTTGTTCCATGGGTGGATAAACTCCAGCAGGTGGGTGCTGTCCAGGTGCCCCTTACTCTGCCCTGTCCCAGCTGCACTGTGGGGCAGGGCTACAGCTGTGTGTCTGGGAGTTGACTGGTTGCTGGGCTGCCTCAGGTTCACTGTGAAGTTTAACTCTTGCTTGTGTACTGCCTTACATTGTTTCCCAACTCCATATATATGCTCACTTGTTCTCCCCATACGTTTTAAGTTTGGGCAAATGTGATGTGTCTGTGACTGGAGCTCTAGTTGTGTCTATAGCCAAGTAGAAGTAATCTGGGGATGATTTTATTTTGTAGAATTTGCTTTGGTTTCTCTCCTTTTATTAGTGTAGGCAATTGATTTCAACTGTGTTTAAACTATTAGTTTAGTAATGGAGGTTGTTTTGCACTAGCTAGTACATCCTACATCCTAGCTCTACTGAAATAGGCTGGTGAGGAAGGATGGAGGCTAGTCCTGAAACAGGGTCTGTCTGGGGTTTTACAGGCTCTTCTGGTTTTTAATGGTGTGACCTTGGTAAGTGCTATACCTTCTCTGAAGCTGTTTCCTCTTCTCTAAAAGGGCAGAACTTACCTCATAGTGTTGCGGTGATCAGAAACCCTTGGGGCCAATGTTCTAAACTCTCAATTATGTGACTCCCTCCACCCCAAACTAGTCAGATTTATTATTGTTACTATTTTATTAAATCATAGCTGTGTACATTAATGCAATTATGGGATACAGTGTTCTGGTTTTTGTTTTTTTTTTTGAGACGGAGCCTCAAGCTATCCCCCTGAGTAGAGTGCCATGGCATCACAGCTCATAGCAACCTCCAACTCCTGGGCTCAAGCGAGTCTCCTGCCTCCGCCTCCCAAGTAGCTGGGACCACAGACGCCTGCCACGATGCCTGGCCATTTTTTGGTTGCAGCTATCATTGTTGTTTGGCGGGCCCGGGCTGGGGATTCGAACCCGCCATCTTAGGTGTACGTGGCTGGCACCTTAGCCAATTGAGCCACAGGCGCCAAGCCCAGTGTTCTGGTTTTATATACCATTTGAAATATTTTCATCAAACTGGTTAACATAACCTTCACTAAGACATTCATGTTCTATACTTGGTAAATTTAACATGTACCCTTGTAAAATGCACCGTAGGTATGTTCCCATCAATTACCCTCCCTCTACTCATCCTTCCTCCTCCCCTCCTCTCCCTCTCCTCTTTCCCCTTTTTCTTGGGCTATAGTTGGGTTATAGCTTTCATTTGAAAGCTATAAATTGGTTTTATAGTAGGGCTGAGTACATTGCATACTTTTTCTTTCATTCTTGAGATACTTTGCTAAGAAAAATATGTTCCAGCTCCATCCATGTAATCATGAAAGAGGTAAAATCTCCATCTTTTTTAAGGCTGCATAATATTCCATGGTGTACATATACCACAATTTATTGATCCATTCGTGGGTTGATGGGCACTTGAGCTTCTTCCATGACTTAGCAATTGTGAAGTGGGCTGCAATAAATAATCTGGTGCAAATATCTTTATTATAAAGTGATTTTTGGTCTTCTGGGATCTGGCTGATATATATACCTAGTAGAGGAATTGAAGGATCGAATGTCAGATCTATTTTTAGATTCCTAAGTGATCTCCAAACATCTTTCCAAAAGGAACATATTAGGTTGCATTCCCATCAACAATGTAGAAATGTTCCCTTTTCTCCACATTTATGCCAACATCTCTGGTTTGGGGATTTTTTTAATGTGCGCTAATCTTACTGGAGTTAGATGATATCTCAAAGCAGTTTTGATTTGCATTTCTCTGATGATTAAAGATGATGAATTTTTTTTCATGTGTCTGTAGGCCGTGCACCTGTTTTCTTCAGAGAAGTTTCTCCTCAAGTCTCGTGCCCACCCTGAGGTGGCATCACTTGTTCTCTTCTTGCTAATACGTTTGAGTTCTCTGTGGATTCTGGTTATTAAACCTTTGTTGGAGACATAACCTGCAAATATCTTCTCCCATTCTGAGGAGTCAGATATATTATTAATGTTTATGCAAGAAACTAAGCAGAATGGAGACTGTTAACAGCCTCACATCAGGTCAGTACAGGTTTTGCTACCAAATGAGTTTATCAGATTGGATTTGATTGTGAAATGAGTTATTAAAACATTTATTTTCAGAGTTTTCTGGATTTGGCCTGTGGACATGGAGGGTAGGCTTGTGTTTTTATCTCCAGTAGCATCAATCCAGAGCGAGTTATAGATGGGGGCAGAGAAGGCTGGGGAGTTGTGAGAGTTTGAGATCCATGAAGACATGGGCTCCTGTTTGTAATTTTTCAGGTGAACCAACCAAGACCCAGCAAGATGAAGTGATGTGTTCAGTATCATAGAGGTGGCTGGTGGTGAAGGTGGATGAAGAACAAAACCCTTTAGAAAAGTAAATGTTTAGCCATCTTTGTAATCTAGACCGAAAATAGACCATTCTTTGACATTGTGATGTGAACATTGGCTTAAAAAATAGGGGATCAGGGTGTGTTTGCAAAGCTACTTCCCAACCAAGCTTGTGTGGGTTACCTACTCATCAGCCAGCTCCCTTTCCCATCAAGGGTTTGTTTGGGCCACTCTGCTAGGAAATTCTAGCTTCTGGGAATGCACACCCTTTCCTGATAACAGGGGAAGAATTGCTATCAGAACCTTCAAAATGCTCTTGGCCTTGGTTGGCACAAAGCTGCTTGGGAGAGGTTACAAGGCTGCCTTGTGTGGAGTCTCTGATTATTATCGTACCATCATCTTCCCATTATGTTGCCTTCCTCAAGCCATGCCCACTGGTGTGAGGAAGGCTGTGTCTGTGCCCTTCTCTTTCAGCTCCTCTGACCAGGGGGTAGGTTGGAAATGCAAATATTACTTGGAAACAAGCTAGAAAATTGCTATTGACTTTTTAGGTCGACTTCCACCCATTTCTCATGTCTCCTCCTCAGTTCCCTGAAGTCCTCAATCTTTTTTATCTCACCATCTTCCTTTGTAATCTTCTCAACAGGCTCTTGGCAAAGCAAATGTATATTGTGGCTGCTTAGAATACAGTGAATTAACCAAACCCGGGTGGGCCCAGGAAAAACCCAAAAGCATTTCCATAAATGCCAGCCTTTATTGGATATTTTTTTATTTGCAATGCTGTGGAAGAGAATTATGCTCATCAGAGCTGAGCAGTGTTTTTTGGGGTTCTTGCTTCAGGAGATGCTGAAGGTGAGATGATAATGGGCTTGTGTTTGGGGGAGGGTGGTATCCAGGGTATGACTTGTATGAGGTGAACTGGGATTTGGGAGTTGGAGGAAGATGGAGGACAAACAGTAGACTTTTATAGTTCATCTCATAAACTGCATTGGAGTTTGGCAGGGGCATTTTCAAAACATCTCCTACTTCTTGCTGTGCTAATAGGAACCCAAGGTTTATGAAGTTTGGGGAGCCTCTAAACCAAGTTGTGAAATATGAGAGAGGAGACTAGTGTTTTTTAGCATTTTTAGCAGAAAAGTAGCTATAATATGAAATACTATTGAAAGAAAAATGAAATATACCTTTAGCAGGCATTGGTGGTTGAAAAGTGCTCTTGGATAAGCCATGTTTTATTAATGCACACGTGAACAGCCCAGGGTAAGAGGGAGCTGTCTCTGTTTGAGCAGGCAGGACCCACAGTGCTTGGCTTAAATCCAGGCACTGCCACTGAGTAACCGTGTGACCCTGGGAATGTGACTCTTTCTGTTCTTTTTTCCCATCTGTGACGTGAGGAACCCTTTCTTGTAAGTTTATTGTGAAGATTCAATGATTAGCATAATAAACTAGTGAGTTAGGGTTCCTCTCTTCTGGAACCTTCTCACTCTCTGTTATCCCCTTCCTTACTCTGGCTGTGACTACTGTCCATTCTGACCCTGATTGCTAGTTCCTTCCTCTACTGGGTTTTCCAGCCTTAGTGCCACTCCCTGAATGGGTTGAAACAGTTGGAGATTTGGGGTGCACGTCTCACCTGTGTTCTGAATGCCACTGTGCACTCCTATCAGTGGTGTCCCCATTTCTTCAGTCAGTCTCTCTGCTGAGCCTACCATCTCCTCAAACAGATCCCTCTTCTGCCCTGGCCCACAGTTCTGGACAGATGTCATTGCTTCTTGGCTGTTGCCTAGGTTGGCCTCAAACTCCAGGTTTAAATGATCCTCCCACCTCAGCCTCCAAGTGGCTGGGACTACGGGCAAGTGCCACCATGCTTGGCTATTTTTAAAATTCTTTGGCTCAGCGCCTGTGGCTCAAGCGGCTAGGGCACCAGCCACATACACCTAAGGTGGCAGGTTTGAATCCAGCCCAGGCCCACCAAATAGCAATGATCGCTGCAACCAAAAAAATAGCCAGGCGTTGTAGTGGGCACCTGTGGTCCCAGCTACTTGGGAAGCAGAGGCAGGAAACTCACTTGAGCCCAGGAGTTGGAAGTTGCTGCTACGACACTCTACCCAGGGGGATGGCTTGAGGCTCTGTCTCAAAAAAAAAAAAAAAAAATTCTTTGTAGAGACAGTCTTGCTATTGCTCAGACTGGCCTTTAACTCCTGGACTCAAGTGCCCCTCCCACCTCAGCCTCTCAAAGTGCTAGGATTACAGGTGTGAGCCACTGTGCTCGGCCCCTATTTTATTTTATTCTTTTTTCAACTTATCTACTTTATATTATTTTTAGAGTTTCTAAAGAATGTTTACTTTAGGGACCTATAGGGAAACAGGGAATAAAATCCAACAAAAGGGAAAACATTCCAAGCTGCTTCTTAAGTTAGAAACGGAAGGCTTCCCATGTGTTCATAGGAATTTCTGTGTGGCCTAATTTGTCTGAGGTCTTCTCAAGTCTCTTTCTAAAGATTCTTTGTAGGTTGTGTCTGTTTTCTGTTGCTATAACAGAATACCTGAGACTGGAAAATTTATAAATAATAGAGTTTTATTTAGCTCATGAGCTGGAGGCGGGGAAGTCCAGGCTATATCTGGTCAGGGCCTCTGGCTGCTTCATAACGTGATGGGAAGGTGGAAGAGGTGGGAGAGGAAGTGGAGGAAAGTGAGGAGGCTGACCTTGCTTTTATAGCAATGTGTTCTTGTGATGACTGATCTCCTCCCAGGAGAACTAACACACTCCCATGAGAACGGCATTAATTGCTTCAAAAGCTTGGAGCATCCCAGACCCAAGCACCTCCTAAAGGTCCTACCTATCACCTGTCAGTAATATTATATTGGAGACCACTTTTTTTTTTTTTTTGAGATAGAGTCTTAACCTGTCACCCTGGGTAGAGTGCTATGGCATCAGTAGCTCACAGCAACCTCCAACTCCTATGCTCAAGAGATCCTCCGGCCTCAGTTTTGCTATTTTTAGTAGAGATGGAGGTCTTACTTTGTGCTCAGGCTGGTCTCGAACCTGTGAGCTCAAGCTATCCACCTGCCTTGGCCTCCCAGAGTGCTAGGATTACAGATGTGAGTCTCCAGGCCTGGCGTGGTCACCACATTTAAACAATGCGTTTTGGAGGGAATAAGCTATATCCAAACTGGAGCAGATTGTTTCTTTTTTTTCTTTTGGGTTTATTGTAGTAAGAACACTCAACATGAGATTGACTATCTTGACAAATTTATTTATTTATTTTGAGGCACTTTGTTGCCCTTGGTAGAGTGCTATGGTGTCATTGCTCACAGCAACCTCAAACTTTTGGGCTCAAGAGATTGTCTTTCCTCAGTTTTTAATTTTTAGTAGAGACAGGGTCTCACTCTTGCTCAGGCTGGTCTTGAACTCGCGAGCTCAAGCAATCCACTGGCCTCAAATTTTTAAGTGCACAATACAGTATTGTCAGATACGTAGAATTCATTCACTGGCTCAGTGCCCATGGCACAGTGGTTACGGTGCTGGCCACATACACTGAGGCTGGCGGGGTCAAACCCAGCCCGGGTCAGCTAAACAACAATGACAACTACAACAACAACAAAAAAATAGCCAGGCATTGTGGCCGGCGCCTGTAGTCCCATCTACTTGGGAAGCTAAGTCAAGAGAATCTCTTGAGCCTAAGAGTTTGAAGTTGCTATGAGCTGTGATTCCACAGCATTCTACTGAGGGCAACATAGTGAAACTCTATCTCAAAATAAATAAATATATAAATAATAGGATTCATCCATCTTGTCTGCTTGAAACTTTATAAACTATTGAACAACTATCTATTTCTTCCTCTCCCCAGCCCTTGATAAGCACCGTTCTACTCCTGTTTCTATGAGTTTGACCAGTTTACATCTTGTATAAATGGAAACACATGGTTCTGTGACTGGCTCATTTCATTTAGCATAATGTCCTCAAGGTTCATCCTGGTTGTCACATATGGCAGAATTTTCTTCTTTAATACAGATGAATTCGATTCCATTTGTGTAAATGCCATGATTTCTTTCTCCTTTCATCTGTTGATGGACATCAGGTTGTTTCTGTATCTTGGCTGTTGTGAATTATGCCGCAGTGAACATGGGGTGCAGACACTTCTTCACGATCCTCCTTTCAGTTCTCTGGGATGCATTATGAGAAGTGGGATTTCTGGATCAGATGATGGTTCTATTTTTAATTTTTTGAGGAATCTCGGTACTGTGTGGCAGTGCCGTTTGCATTTCCTTCCTATTAGAGTTGCTGTCTCTTACAGCTCCTGACCCTGTCGCCCACTCATCTCTTCTGAAAAGTCCCTCCTCTGGATGCCACGGTGGAGCCCTGTCTTCTCTTCCTCAGCTTCCTCATGGAGCAGATCCAGTTGCTCAATGGATATTCCCATCATGTGTCCCCTACTTCCCTCAACCTCTGTGTTCAAAACTCAACTCATGGTGTTGTCCTCTCCATGCTAAATGTGTTAGTTTACTAGGGCTGCCGGACAGTGTACCACGAGCTGAGTGGCTTGAACAAGACATTTGTATGTCTTGGTGCTGGGGGCAAGAAGTTTAAGGTTGAGTTGTCAGTGGGAATGGCAGAGAATCTGTCCCGTGGCTCTCTATTGGAAATCTTTGGTATCCCTTGGCTTATAGGCATCTCTGCCTTATCTTTTTTTTTTTTTTTTTTTTTTGAGACAGAGTTTCACTGTTGCCCTCAGTAGAGTGCTGTGGCATCACAGCTCACAGCAACCTCAAACTCTTGGGCTCAAGTGATTCTCTTGCCTCTGCCTCCCAAGTAGCTGGGACTATAGGTGCCCACCCGAACACCCAGCTATTTTTTGTTGCAGTTGTCATTGTTTAGCTGGCCCGGGCCAGGTTTGAACCCACCAGCCTTGGTGTATGTGGCTGGTGCTGTGGGCGCCATGCCCTCTGCCTTATCTTCATGTGGTATTTTCCCTGTGTGCACGTCTGTCTTCAAACCTCTCCTTTTTATAAGGACGCCAATCACATGAGATTAGTAACCTCATTTTAACTAGATTACCTATGTAAGGAATCCCATCTCTAGATAATTTCTGAAGTTCCAAGGGTTTAGGAGTTCAACATATGAACTTACGAGGGAGTGACAGAGTTCAACATGTGACACCCAACAAACATGCTTTTCCTCAGGCATTTCCTATCTCAATAAGTAAGAAGGAAACTTGGGCATCCATCCTTATTATGTCACGTGCCCTCGTGCTGACTTGATCTAAGAGCTCACAGAAATTGGAGGCAAAATTTTAAAGTAGGCATCATAGCATCCGTCAGATTTATGACTCACAACTTCTGCTCTACAGCTTTTTTTTAAAGTGCCGCCTGGTACAAAAGTAATACAAACTAATTTTAGAATGTTTAAGAAAGAGATAAAAATAGGGCAGCACCTGTGGCTCAAAGGAGTAGGGCGCTGGCCCCATATGCTGGAGGTGGCAGTTTCAAAACCCAGCCCTCGCCAATAATAATAATAATAATAATAATAACCCACCTCAGTAGCCTAAGTTCTGGCGTGAGTCACCGTCCACCCCCTTTCAGATCTTGGCCCCAAAGACCTTTCAATGCCAGTTAGACTCAGGGGCAAGAGTTCCTAAGTGATACATCCAGGGCACCTGCACTGCCCCCAGCACAGGGCTCCCACCTCACTGTTGATCCAGCTGTTGGACCACACTACATTCCAGTTTCCTATCTGGGTCCTTCCAGGGTGGGAGTCCAGCTCTGCCCCCTCCCTGTCTGCCTGGATTCCTGACAAGGAACAGTTAATGTTCAGAACATTAAATC
>CAUYQV010021371.1:0-53603 GCA_963574575.1 Galagoides demidoff
CTATAACTGAGAAAATGACATGAAGGCTGTGTTGATCAGTTTGATGGAAGTATTTCGGATTGCATGCGAAAACCCCACACTATACCCCAGAAGTGCATTAATGTACATAGTTACCATTCAATAAAATTTAAAAAAAAAAAACAACTCAGTTAAAATAACTATTAAAAGCCCAGTTCTGTTACCTTTAGTCAGAAAAAAAAAAAAAGATTAGTTGATAATTTTCTTTAAAGTACTATCTGCAAAAATGTCTAGAAATACCATTTTATTCCTTTCTAGGGAAAACCACCAAGCACTTTCTTTGCATGTAGCATAATGTTTATATTCGTGGTTATTAACTCTATGAGAATAGAGAAACTAATATTAATTTATATTCCCTAGGACAAAAAGTAAGTATAATGTCCTTAAGTTTTTTTCATTATTAGGCAGCATAAGTACTGTATTTTTTAAATCCAGCAAAGTAATACGCTATAAAAGTAATACTTTGCTTTCCTTTACTCCAAGCAACTTTGTTTAAGTGGGAATTTCTCATTTTATTTGTTTTGCTAAATATATCACGCCTAGGAAAGAACTGGCTGTTTAAAAATGTGTGGGATAGTAATTAGTAGGTGATTATATGCAAGGCTACGTTGTACGTAAATAATGTAGCATTCATAACACTTTCCTACAGGGCCGATCATAAGAGACGTAGCCAAGTGCTAGAAATAAGATTTACGGATGAGCTGTATCCTACAGTGAGGTGGTAATTGTACTTTTGCATCTCTAACCATGTTAAAGACTAGAGAGCTGAAAGCACGGTTAAACAGGCAGGTTTTAAGGCACTGGAGACAGGACAGCTTGACTTAGGTCTATTCCTAAGAACATAAACAAAGGATGCAAAGCTAACCTTTTGTTCAGCCTTAATGAGTACAAGCATTTTGACACTGTTTTGCCTCACAAAAATTATTTTAAACTGGTGTTTTATCAATCCTGAAAAGAGTACAGTGCAAATGCCACTCTATGGGTCAACAGCAGGGTCTTCTCTGTACTCTCTTGTACCCAGGCCTCGACACACAATCACAGGACGAGCAGGGACAGAAGGAGGACATTGCATTTACTCGTTGGCTCTTAGACCTGTCTAGGCTTACACAACTATGAAGAAATCAGTGCCCATCCTTTTATTTCAAAAATAACAAACCCTCTATCCAGGTTCTTATTTGATCTTTCAACAACCCTGTGACCATGCCAACTCCATGAAGGCAGTTTTTGCCCACTGTTCACTGGTGTATCCCCTAACTCCTAGCTCACACACATTAGGCACTGTAAGGATATTTTTTAACTGAATGAATGTTAGCTTGACCATTTATGTTTATTATTATGGAACAATGATACTAACTCAGTAGTGCATGGAGTATACTATGCACTTTATGTGCAACATTTCATTTGATTCTTATAAAAACCACATGAATGAGGTGTTACTGGGTTCATGTTGTAGACGGAGCTTGAGATGTTAAATAGCTAACACATGTACAGTTTAACCCAGGTATCTGAGGCCATGGCCACTATGCAACAGAATGCAAGGAACATTCACTCTTCAAGTAGATACTGAGCTTCTCCTATGAGCCTGACACTGCTCCATGTCTAGGGATACAAGGATGGATAAAACACAATCCCTGCTCTACAGGAGTTTACAGCCTCCTGGAGGAGAAAGACATGATGACAAGTAACTGCCACCTGTCTCATCCATGCTTTGATACTGAGGTTCAGAACAGACATTTTTAACTCAGGCTGGAAGGTGCCTGAAGGAGGCTGCAGTTCGATTAAGTTCTGAAACATCATCATAAAGGGAGAGAGAAAGATGGAAGAGCCTCCTAAGCAGAGAGAATAAATTACAAGCACACAGGCAAGAAAGTGAGGGAAATAACAGAATTTGGGAGGTGTCTCAGTGACTAAGCATATGGAGGTGTGTGGCATAGTGGTTAAGGACATGGGCTCTAAAACTGAACCCCCTGGTTTGAATTCTGGTTCCATTGCTTGTCTGTGTGACTCTGGGCAAGTTACTTAATCTCTCTGAATCTCACCTTCCTTTTCCGAAAACTGGATATGAGGGCTTTATCTACTTCATGGAGTTTTTGTGAGGGTGAAAATACTATGTATTTAGCACCTGGAATAGTGCCTGGCTGACGGTAATCATTTAATAATTGTAGCTGTTACTGTGCCTTAAATGCTCTGCACATATGAGGGTCAAGGTGGATGCAAGTCTCCAAATGTCAACAGAGCCTGCATCATGAAGGATCACTGTTCCATAAAGTGCAGGAACTTTGTCTCACTGGGAGTCACTGAGGATTCCACTAGGAAAGTTACATCCTGTAGCAAATCTTTCATTTTATTACTAACGAGCAGCTCAATACACTGAGCTCTGTCTGTTCTGGAAGAGTGCCTAATGAGCAGAAAATTGGCACAACATTCAGCATAGAGGAGAAGAGGGAGAAAGTAGCAATCGGGATAAGCCTTAACCAGATCGTGAACCTGGTAATGATCAAGAGTTGACAGGATTTGCTAACCGGAGACTTGGGCAACGCAGGTATTGTTTCTTTCTTCAAAACACCGTGAAGGAAAAAAAACGTATCTTCTTAGAAATGGAAGTTTCTTTAGTGTGACTACCTCAAAGACTAGGGAACACTCAGTCCACACGGGTGGCTGGTGTTCTGAACAGAAGCTTTCATGGTGGTCCTGCTACTCTGTGCTTGGATTAGAGGGTGCTGACGAAGTATGTTTTTCCTCCTTGTGTTGGACGCAATCCACAAATGGAAAACTCAAGATGTTCAAGTCCTTTGAAGACATGAATCTCATTTTAGACAACACTTAAGCCTGTGTTCACACGACCAACTGCAAAGTCAAGATTAAAAGGCTCTAGATTTCTTCTAAGTCAAGTTGTTAGTTTTGTTTCTTTCTATTCCTTCCAGTGACCAGTTTTATTAGTTGCAGCTATTAAAAAAAAAAAAAGACAGGTAAGCCTGCCTTTTGGTGAAAAATGGATTTATGATCTTCACACGGAAAAGTTGTTCTCCTTCTTCTTAAATGATTGAGGTACTGTGCTTGTATAGAAGTCCAATACAATGAAAACAGCATGGCAGACTCATTTACCACAGATGTACTAAGTTGTCTGGCCCCCAAACATTCATTTGTACAGAAGAAAATTCACATAGGCAACGGTGAACCTCCCCCACACTATCCTTCAGTTATAGTCACCTGATCTTGAAAAAACTTTTGAGACTGCAGAGTGAATCCGCCAGGAATTCTTTAATTTCTTGGCCACATCAAAAAAATAAAGAACATTGTTTAGGAAAATCAGGCAGTTGCATAATGCAAGAAATCCCAGAATCAATATTTTTTCTCAGTGGAAAAACCCAGCAATCTTTAAAGGTAAGCCAAGAAATGCCACAGTGCCATGAGTTTAAAAAAAAAAAAAAGACCAATGGAATGACGTCCTTATCCTTGGCTGAAAATATTCCAGGGAACTTGGTAGTGCTTAGAGATGGTATTATTTTCTCTCAAGTAGTCTTTCTATCGCCACAGTAGGTATCAGAAATAATTCTCTTAGAAATAACTTTCTCTAATGACCCGTTAGCCATTACTACCTAATTTCATTGAACAATAGGATTCCTTATAAAGAATTATAATTCTAATTTCACATCAAATATTCTAGAGAGAGCAGAGATATTGGTAGAAAATATTTCCATATTCATAAACACCAATAGCCTTACCAAACCTTGGGGAAAGTTATTTTTATTTCAATGCATATAAAACATTTCAACAGTTATGATACCTTAATAGCCTAAGCATGAGTATAAAATTGTTCTAACTTAGCCTGTGAAAATGCTAAAAAGTAGCAGATGAAAACGTACGATTGGATAGCTAATTGCTTACTAATGGCAATACCTTATACCATTCAACTTCATGGCCCATGGATGTATATCAGCACAGTATTTAACATTATTATAATTCACCTCAGTTTCTTTCACCACAAAGTCCAATGTGCTAGTCATACCTAAAAAGGGGTACATGGCTCAGAATCTGTTTTGTGTAAAAAAATTATCCCAAATTGGAAGCAAAGTAGCTTAGGAAGTGGAGCTGGAATGTGCATTATTTTTTTCTGCCTAATTCATACTCAGATTCTCCCTTCTCTTTACTGTGTCTTCAACTTCTCCATATTGACTAGGTTCTTACCACTGAAATATGGTCATGTTTCTCTCACTTGAATGGCTCACATCAAAACTGCAGATGCTGGCATAGACGTGGAGAGAAGGGAACACTTTTACACTGCTGGTGGGACTACAGACTAATACAACCTTTTTGGAAGGAAGGATGGAGAACCCTCAAGGAACTCAAGCTAGACCTCCCATTTGATTCTGCAATCCCATTACTGGGCATCTACCCAGAAGGAAAAAAATCCTTGTACCATAAGGACACTTGCACTAAACTGTTTATCGCGGCTCAATTTACAATTGCCAAAATGTGGAAACAGCCTAAATGCCCACCAACCCAGGAATGGATTAACAAACTGTGGTATATGTATGCCATGGAATATGATTCAGCCATTAAACAAGATGGAGACTTTACATCCTTTGTATTAACCTGGATGGAAGTGGAACACATTATTCTTAGTAAACCATCACAAGAATGGAGAAGCAAGAATCCAACGTACTCAAATCTCATATGAGGACAATTGATGATGACCTAGCACACAAATGGGGGTGGGGGAAGGGAAGAGCAGAGAGAGGAAAGGAAGGGAGAGAGTGGGGGAAGGTAAGAGCAGAGAGAAAAAAGGAGCGGGGGGGCGGTGAGGGGGTCACAGTGTGTGACACAGCTTTTGGGGGTGGGACACAATTATAGGAGGGACTTTGCCTAACAAGTGCAATCAATGTAACCTGGTTCTTTGTACCCTCAATGAATTCCCAACAATAAAAAAAAAACTGTCTACCTTAAGTTCATTCTCTAGTTTTTACCCCACTTTCTGCTTTAGAACCCACTTTCCCATTGTGTGGTTTGAGTATCTTGATTTCTGACTGTCCACTCTCTCCTCAAGTACCATAACTCTACTTCTGCTTCCCTCATACATCAAATTGAATGGTTCTTTTCTAAAGTTACTGATGACTTCCATTTACTAAAATATATGGCCATAATTTCATTTTATTAGATTTCTGTATTAGCCAGAGTCCATACTTGTAAACACCAGAAATTAACCCTGGATAATTTAAGCAGAAAAATCATTTAAAAAAATTTGGTAGATCACTGCATTTATTGTAGTGCAAAATCAGCCATATGTAAATAAACTGGTTGTGTTCCAAAAATACAAATTTATGGATACTAAAGTTAATATTTCATATAATTTTCACATCACAAAAATTTCTTCTTATAAGTATATGTGTTTATAGAAATATATGGCTTCTTCTTCTAAGTTTCAAGTTAAAATATAATATTTCTTTTTTTATTAAATGTCAGCTGTATATATTAATGCAATCATGAGGTACAGTGTGGTGTTTTCATATACAACTTGAAATATTTTCATCAAACTGGTTAACATAGCCTTTATGTCATTTTCTTAGTTATTGTGTTAAGACGTTTATATTCTACTGTTAGAAAGATTCACTTGTACCCTTGAAAGATAAACCCTAGAGGTGATCCCTCCAATCACCCTCCCTCCACCCATTCACCCCCCCTCCCCTGCCCTCCCCCTTCCCCATATTCTTAGGCTAAAATATAATATTTCAAGTGAAATATGATATTAGGGAAGGAACAAGGGAGAATGACTAAGTGAAGAAAAAATATAATTTTTAACTTTCTGATCAAATAAACAATATAGATATTTGCATAAAACTAAGAGTGAATTTATATCATTGCATCGTCACTAGTTGAACAGAGAGAAAATATTCATGCAATTCTTGTAAAACGCTGAGCTAGAGAAAATTATTTTTGACAGAGCCTACCTTGAGTTACCGCCAAGACCTAAATGTTCCACAGGAAGCTCAAAACCTTTGATGAGGTCAAAGTACAGCTGGGTTATGTAGCCTTTACAATTTTGCTTCTTTCTAGTTCTTCTTGACAAGATTTTATTTGTATAAAATGGAATATATTATTAATACTATAGGTTATTAGAATACCCAAAAGAATGTACCCATTGACATTCCCTGGAAATCATAAATATAGCGCCAAAAATAACTATTAAAGAAATGACTAAGCCAGTGCCAAAGCTATGAAAAACAGCAGAAATATGCCTGGTCTAGCAAGGAGACACTTATGCATAAGAAGTAAAGATCAAAGAGACAGTCACACTACTCACAGGAAGTCCCTGTTTGCCAGGTAGACCAACTTTTCCAGCATTTCCTGAAATGCCATCTGCTCCAGGCTGGCCTTGCATGCCTTGTGGCCCAGGTAGACCTGGAAGACCCTTGATAATTAAAAATTACTTGGATTAAAGTGAGATGCTAGACAAGATGTTTATATGACAAATACCTTTTTAAAAAATTGTTAAAGGGAGGGACTTTACATTCTTATACTTTGTCCTAGGGCAAATTGTTCTCTGTTTCCTATTTGGATTCCATAGATAACTGTTTTTTAAAAGTTCCCTAAACAAAAAGGCTAAGCTAATTGGAAAGTTATTGTGACTTTTTGAGCCTTGGTATAATTCTCTGGTATTTTTCACTGGGCCAGCTGATGCTTTATACGGCTATGGAGAAATGATCAGCTATATGCACCTGTCAGTTAGGATACAAGCTGTCATTCACCATCAGCAAAACTAATTATGGCTCCTTTTGTTGCTACTTGGAAGCCGATAATTACATGACTGAAGAAAAACCTAAAATGTTGTTTTTCTTTTTGGAAACTGGATTTTATCCGTAAGAATCTGGGATTCGAAGGTGCTAATATAATTTACATTCATGCTCTCTAATTTTTTGAACCAACACAGGCTACCCATCTAAGCCTTGGCTAATGGATACCAGTAGGAAGTCTTTGTTAACACATCAGTCAGCACATGTCTGCCTGGCCAGAAGAGGAAACTGATGGATAGGGAAAATTAATCTTTGTTCTGTGATGAAAAAAGTTTCTAATTCTTTTTGTTCTAGGTGCCAGGAGAATAAGAGGCTGAGTCTTCCAATTAACATCCTAGCTCATATCCTTTTAATTATGTTTGAGGATCTCTAACCTTTGTCTCCATTTATGTGGGTCCAAGTTCCCTGTTTTTGAGTGGTTCACTGTTGGCAACAAAGATGAGCCTGCAGGGAGGGCTCCATAATACAGGAAAATAGCATCCTTCAATTGCAGGCACTTATATTTAAGCAGCAAGTTTACTTATGAGATGATGGTCATATTTTGTTCCCTCTATGTTCCAGCATGGGTTTAAAAATTTTATTTTCAAGATGAACTGATTTATTCAACATGATATAATTGGCCCCAAACCTTTTGCTCGCTAAAGTTGCCAATCCTATTTAGAAAAGCACAAAAGATGAAAGAGGCCTATTACTTACAGGAATTCCAGGCTTCCCAGATGGACCAGGAGCTCCTTTTTTCCCCTTTTGACCCTAAAAAAGGGAAAGCACAGTTGTCAGCTGACTATAATAAACTTACTTAAACTGAAGCCACGGAAAACAACACGGAGACCCAGCTGTTGTGGCAATCCCACCACTGGGATTGCCACTGAACTCCTGGGAGTCACCTTCTTCATCTGAAAAGAAGAGACTTTGACCAGATCATCTGTGAATTTCCTTCTACCTCCAAATTCTATCATTTAAGAACTTAAATCATAGTTCTAAAATGGAAACAAGTAGATTAATAAATGTCCCCACGTTCAGGAAGGGCCTTTGTCCCATAAACATTTATTGAGTATTATGTGTCAGGGATCCTGCTATGTGCTGGGAGGGGAAAGGCACAGGTCCTGCTTGCAAGGATCTGCAGTGTAGTAATTGACATGGACTGGTGGCCTACAATGTGCTTCTCTGGAAGCAGGGAGAACAACACACTTGTGACTCAAGGAGAAGATATTCATTTCCCACGGAACTGTTTGTTTTTCCATGTGTGAGACGTCTTAAATCGTAATCGATTCAGCAGTAACTGGTCTGCCAGGATAGTTAGGAACTTTGTCTTTGCAAATCATGCCCTTATTCTGATGATATCCTAAAAGTATTTTAAGAGGAAAACTGTGGAAAAAAGCGATCTGGTTCACAAATAAGAAAAAGAATCATATTGTCATTACCAGACATAATTCTCAGAAATCATCAGGAGTTCTCACAAACAGAATAATTCCACCAAAATAGGACGTTAAGTTATTCAAAAATGAAGAAACATTGTGCCAAAGATTCAACTGAACAAAAACAACAAAAGAAAAGCTCCAGAAAACTTTCTATCTGCTGAAAACGAGGGTAAATATTTTCAGAAGAAACAGCATATGTTGTCACATACTAAAGAAGCATTTTCTGTAAGAGAGAAAAACCCAACTTTGTTAGAATTTGATATGGGGAGTAATAGGGATCAAGGGTTCTACCTTTACCTTTCAAAATTATGTCAATTGTTTTAAAAGTCACTAAGGCAAAGTTTTTCTAAAGGTGAGGGAATCAAAACGTGGGATACTTGTTAACGTGGGTTTAACTGAAGTCTATAAAATTTCTGGAACATGTGGTTCTTATAGTAAAATATGTCTTTTGGAACACAATAAAAAGCAAAATGAGCAAAAAAACACAAAAAACAAAAAACTCTTCTAAATAGTGAAAAAGATTCTGATTGTAGTCATCTTGAAGAGCACCAGTGAATAGCACACAAATCATGATAATAGTCAATATGTTAACCAGTGGCTCGGCGCCTGTGGCTCAAGTGGCTAAGGCGCCAGCCACATACACCTAAGGTAGTGGGTTCAAATCCAGCCCAGGCCCGCCAAACAACAATGACGGCTGCAACCAAAAAATAGCTGGGCATTGTGGCGGGTGCCTGTGGTCCGAGCTACTTGGGAGGTGGAGGCAGGAGACTCGCTTGAGCCCAGGAGTTGGAGGTTGCTGTGAGCTGTGGTGCCACAGCACTCTACCCAGGGGATTAGCTTGAGGCTCTGTCTCAAAAAAAAAAAAAAAAAAGAAAAAAGAAAAAAATATGTTAACCAGTGTGGTTTTTTCTTCACAGTAATGCAAAGAAGTATATCTGTTCTATACTTTTGATTTTCAAAATAGATTTTTCCTTGGGCTTACGATTTCAAAATCGTCCAATAAAACTTATGATGGGGGCAATATACTTTCAGTTTCAAAACCATGCTTTTCAAATATAAAATCCTGACCCTTAAATGTTAAAAGTCCATCTTTAAATATCAAAAATCAAGGTTATAAAGGAATCAAGTCATAAAGTTTATGCTATAAATAACAGAGTTAGAATCATAGTAATAATACTGTAAGCGTTTTCACTAAGTAAGGGGATATGAAGATCTTCAAGTTGAAAAAAGGGAAGAGGAGAAGTAAGAGAAAAATGAATCTCTCAAGATCTTTGCTCTGTCCTGCCCTCAAGTCCTGGGGTAGCTAGAATCACTGACGCTCCCTGATAAGTTTGAAGATCTGGGCACAGAGATGACACTTAGGGTAGCTAACGTAGTCATTGGGCAGCTGCCATAATGTGCACTGAATGTCAGCAATAGAGTAGACATTTCTGCATGAGATATATAGGACAGTGACTTGAAGAAAGGGCATCTCCCAATGCCCTGAATGCCCAGAATGTTATTTCCATGTGGCCAAGAACAGAATATGGCCCTGAGAGTTTGGGGAGGCCTTACATGTGACTTGAGAAAATAGCTGTACAAGCCAGCATAGTCAAAACTGCTGCCAGGTGGGCTAGGGTAGATGCCAACATGGTGGGATGCTGGCACCTGGGGCCACAGGGGATGATGTGCATTTCGGTGGATGCCAGTGTGAATGGATGGTGACCAGGGACTAAACTCACTTCCTACTCCCCTTCCTCACTGCTGCCCCCCAGATTCTAACTGCAAACTTGAGAAGAAGTTAGGGAATAGGGAAAACAATCAAGTGCAGGGTATTTGAGTGAATGGAGTTAAAGGTGGCCAACTGATTAGCTTTCCACCACTTAGGATCCTACCACCAGGTACGATGGGCACTCAGGACAGATGGGTTTTTTTATAAAAACATAAACAAAGGTATATTTTTAATATGCCATACTTGCATATATCTTATTCCAGACACTCATATAACAAAATAAAAACAAAGAGATTCATATATTATCCCAAATTAATTACATTTGGGGTGCCCATTATGTGAGTGATTATTTCAGAACAAGTTAAATGTTGTGCCTTGAAATCTGCATCATGAAAACTAGAACGCTCTTCAGATTTGGATGGGCATCAGGAAACAGCATCTCATAGTAGAGTAACACTAGGAAATCATAAATAGGAAAGATATTTTAACAGTCTATTTTGCTAATTCTAATAGGAGAATCATGGCAAAATCTGTCTATTGAACACTAGAAGTGTTTAACAAGTAAGACTATGGTCTCTGCTGTTCTTACATGTTCCGTTCAGAAATGATCTCCTTATTACAATTATTGTGACTGTAACAAAAAGAACAGAGGCCAGCTAGAAAAACCAGTCTTACCAGGAAGGTTTTAAATATATGAGCTAATAGATTATCTAAGTGGAAGACATTGTTAGGTGTTATAAGGTGAATGTTGATATGCCCTCAAATGCATATGTTGAAATCCTAATAGCAATAGTGATGTCTAGTGGTATTAGGAGGCCACGGGAGGCAATGAGGCCATGAGGAGGTAGCCTGCATGAATGGGATTAGTGCCCTTATATAAAGGGACCCCAGGGAGTGCTTTCAGTCATGTGAGGATATAGTGGGAATCTAGCATTTGTCATATGGAGAAGGACCATTCAAGACTTTGACCATGTTAGGGCCCTATCTTTAAGTTTCAACCTCCAGAAGCATGAGAAATAAATTTCTGTTGTTTATAAACTACCCAATTAATGGTACTTTGTTATAGCAGCTTGAACGAAGACAGTTGCTTTTTGAACTTGTGCATTTAAAAAACCCTCAAATTTGGAATTACTGTATAGTCTTACAACTAAACTAAGAGCTAAACATTACTAAACATTAATCCTACGCAGATGTGATCTGTTCAGTAGAAAATTACAGATTAGGCCAAAGGCAACGAAAATATGTTATCATAAAAGATGATTGCTATGTTATCATAAAAGATGTTAGTAGATGATTGAGTTAGTACCATAAGAAGGGAGAAGTCAGTCTTCAACCAATCCCCCAAATTCAAATACAATGACAGTAAAAGTAGTCTATGCTACTGTCAAACTTAACTTAGTCATATTATTTTATTGAAATATAAATACCTCATAAATCAATGAACAGACTCTTCTGTTCTTGTAATAGAAAAGGCAAATGAATTTTATTTAGTCTTTATAATACATATAAAATTGTATTTTCTCTTTTGCCTTGCTGGCATTGAAAAATATAGAAAAAAATATAGAGTGGCCTATTTGAAATCCAATCAGTTAAAAAACCCTTGTGTTCAGACTAGTAGATAAAGCAGTCTAATTGTTTTGGTAAGGGACATTTAAAATTGTATCATGCTGGCCCTAACCTTCATTTGCTTCCTCGTTCGTTTTGTTTAAATGAAGCTGAAGGACACAGTTGTATCAACACTTTGCTAGTTCTAACTTCTTTTGAGAGATCAGTTTTATAAAGAAGCATAGATTTAGAGAGCTAAACTGGAATTATTCTCTTTTTAACTAAGAAATTTCAATTCACTAAAATCTGGAATTTCATTTTGGGAGATTCTGGCTTGAGTGTGGGTCTTTGAAAGCCATTACACCACAGTTCATGCATATTTTTGCATTACAAAACTATTTTTAAATAGTGGTTCTGTAATTAGTTTTGACTGGCTCTAACATTTTTTAATACTTGTCCATCGTTTCATGCCCAAGGAGTGAATTAGTTAGTTTAGTATCATTAATCATATTTCACTTAATTCATAAAGATTTCAAGGTAATAGACGACTTTCATAGAATAATAGGAGCCAGGAATTCAAGTTTCTAGTGTTGGTGCTGCTGGTAATTGGTTCTGTGATCTTAGGTAACAACTCACAATCTTCCTGGGATTTAAATTTTTTCATCTGAAAAATGAGAGGGTTGTTCAGATGATTTTAAAGGGCCATTTCCAAGTTAAAAAAAAAAATTGAGCTTTGCAAAAACAAGGTGACAAAAATTGGACAGGGCTCACCTGACCACTGAAAGTATCTTTCAAATGTAGTCAATTCTTGTAGCAATTAATGCTATTTCAAATTCTAAGAGTCTTTTTAGTATGTATGCACTTGGGTTGTTTGCCAGCATTGCCCAAAGTGGGAAAGAACTAATTCCCTTGAATTACACAGCACTTTAACTATGACTCCTCAGAACCTTTCCTCTCTAAGACCAAGGGAGAGCTGACCAGGTAGGCTGGAGAGGTAGCTGTCTAGTAAGAGTATTTGATTTTCGTTGTCATAATTTTAACATACGCTGATAAGCATCAGAACATTTCTTGCTCCAAGATAGGTCAAAAAGGAAAAACAGAGCTTGCAATGACTGCAGTATTAATTGTAAAAAATTAGACATTTTAAGGTCAAACCTTAGAGACCCCTTGGATTCTGAGGCACTCAGTGCAAACATGAAAGCAGCCTGACAGCCATAGCAGCGTCCTAGGTTCACCATTTTTCCCATCCTGTTTTCCAATTTTGGTATTAAAAATTCTAAGTGAGGGAAGCAACTATTTTATTTCTCTGTACATTTTCTTGCTTGGGCCTGAGGATGTGGCTTCTAGGTGAGTGAATGTCTGTTTGGTAATAATGTATCCAATTTAACCTCATTTTATTACTTCTTCCCACAAGTGGGAATCACAAGTATAGTTGAAGACTAATTAACAAATCAGGGGAAACGCGATCTCAAAGTCATTGCTTTCCATCCACCCTCATCCCATTTATTATTCAACCACAGTAATTTCTGTAAGAATTTCATTGTAAATCAACAGGACATGAAATGACAACGCTGTGAAAAGCAGCTGGCAATAAAGTGGAGATGCACGGACAGCCAGTTGCTCCATAAGGTTGAGTCAAGTTCATCAGTGCACAAGAAAAGAAAAGGCTACGACCAAAACCAACAATAACAGACAATTTTTCTTATGGAAAAATATCTTTTAAACCAATTATAAGTCTGTGTCTCATAGGCAAATTACTATTTCCACTCTTGCCCTGTGACAAAATTCTTTGCTTGGCTAAACTTTAGTCAGAGGGCCAAACCTTCTTTCTCCTAGACTCATCTGTGCACTTCCTTGTAAAAGCCAGTTTTAGCAAAGAACTCTGCTATATCAGTTTAGCACGACATCCCACCTTTGATACCTGATCACCCTGAGTACCTGATATCTAAACCTCCACCATAACCCTGGTGATGTCTGATCACCCTGACCTGTCTTCAGTAAGAATCTTGTTAGATTGGTTTATCCACAATATCCCTGACCTCTGAGCTTTTCTGTGATCAATTTTCCATTCATTGACACCACCCTGCTCCTAGGCTATAAATTCCCACTTGCCCATGCTAACTATGCATTTGGACTTGCGCCCAATCTCTCTGTCCTGTTGTGAAATTCCATTGCAGTAGCTCTGATGTCTATCACAACTGTCCTGAACATTACCATGCTTTAACAAGTATCATCAGATAAATTTTAATTTTTTCTTTAATGCCTTTTACAAAAACCATAGAGGTTTAGTTGATATATTTTTCACTTTATAATGCTGGCATTACGGTTTGTTGGTATTTTTGTTTGAAATTTCAAGAAGAGGCTATGAGTTTGGGACAACCAATTTTGATAATTTTTACAAATCCAGAGTAGGCTGGTGGTAAAGGGAAATTTGCATAACAGTCAAAATGTGTGAATTAATCAATAATTAAGTTTTAGAACAATTATTGATGAACACTCTATTTAGAGCCTGAGAGTGGTCCCTTTTCTGGAGGGATGAATGAGCATTTGAATTATAATAAATCTCTTGTGGCCCTACTTTCTAAACTAACAATCAATTTCAAGTTGTTTTAAACAATTTCAACTTACTTCAGATCCCTTCTCTCCTTTTAGTCCTTGTTCACCCTGGTCACCTGGCTCACCCTTTAATAGGAACCAAAACAGAAATCATATATGAAACAGAGACGAAACACATTATATTAACATTATTTTTTTTAAATGCTGGAATTACAAAGAATGCTCTCAAAACATACTGGCGGCCCTTGTTGTCCAGTGGCACCTCTTAATCCAGGTACACCCACATGACCCTAGGAATGGAAAAGATGATATTATTAGAGTAAGCAGAGACATGTGATTTAAGAGAATGGAAAACTACTAAATGGTAGCTAAGTGTTGTGAAATAATTTAAATATAATACAGACTATGATTCTTTCTAGAAACAAGATTGAACATAATAGCGCTGGACATTATGATGACTGAGAATCTGTAGAGGGTAGTTTTTTGTTTTGTTTTGTTTTAGTGTGAGTTAATGTAGTGAGTTGAATGTTGGCCTCCTAAAAGATATGTCTCTGTCCTAATCCCCAGAATCTGTGAATGTGATTTTATTTGGAAAGGGGGTCTTTGTAGACATCATTAAATTAAGGACCTCAAAATGAGATTATCTTAGATTATCAATGTGGATCCTACATCCCTGATAGAAGGGTTTATAAGAGACACAGACAAAGATTAACACAAACAACGGGGGAAAAGGCCAAAGGCAGAGATCAGAATGACGTAGCCACAAGGAATGGTGACAGCCATCAGAAATGGAAAGAGGCAGGGAAGGGTTCTGCCCCTAGAGTGGTAATCTTCAACCAATGTGCCAGGAAAAATTTTAAAGATCATTAATTAAATTATTTTCAAAAGAAGTTCAAGCATAGTTAGTGTATTCTTTTTTTACTCTTTTTTTTAATCAACATAATTTAAGTGTGCCATGGAAGTTTAACCATAGGTTCAAGTGTGCTGTGAGATAAAAAAGATTGAAAACCACTGCTCCAGAGGGAGTGTGGCCCCAGTGACACTGTGAATCTGGATTTCTGGTCTCTAGAACGAAGAAAATCTATTTGTTATGTTAAGCCACCCATTCTGTGGGTGTGTGTTACAGTAGCCTCAGAAAAATAATACAGTCAATAACCAGAGGCATAAAGAGCTTGAGAACAAATTTAATTTTTCAATGTATCCCCTCTGTGAGAGTGCCCTATGGTCTCCATTTTTACGAATTAAGTTCGCAGTTGTTTGGGTAGCAGATTTACTGGGCTGGAGACTGTGAGAAATTGCTATATAAAATATCAGATGGCTTTGACATTCAGCCATCTGTCATCACCTTAGCTCCCCTAGGAAGGAATGCTGACCTACCACATTTCCTTTTTCAATGTGTAAACAGAAACTCAGCAAGCGTGCCAGGTGCGAGTTGGGCAGGAAAAATTCCACCTGTAATCTCTTTATCCCCTTTCCTACCTTTCTCTTCACTCAGATTCCTTTCCTCCTCCTCCTCTCTGTATACACGGTATTACAGAAAGAATGCCTTTGGAAAGATAGTTATCATCCTTTTTCCTGGGCTAGGTGAAGAGGAGATTGCACACATAGGCTAACAATATTTATTCTCACAGCAAGGTCAAGTCAAGCCTTCTTTATTTGCATTCTATGAGGAAAATGCTTATGGTTTTCAGTGTCAACTTTCTGAGAAAGGAAATGAATCCTGTTTTAGAAAGTGAACTGTGGCATGAGAGAAAGGCAAGTTTGGGAAGTTTTTTATATAGCACATGGCTACACGAAAGAGAAAATCATTACCATGTATGACCCTCAGCAAAACACGAGCAGAGTCAGCAAATCAAGCCAATTAAGAGGGAGCTGGATTCAAGTAAATAGGACTACTTGTAGGCCACTTATCAAATGGGAATCAGAAGTGACTGGCGAAAAGCTAGAGTTACAGAGTGATGTGAGCACGAACATAGAGAAAACTACATAACTCAGAACTATCATGGCTAATTTTGGCTCTGTTGTCACCCTTGTCTTTAGTTTTACAGAGATCTTTTCAGAATGATCGTAGATTAGTCAGCTGCTTCTCTTGGCTTTGTGAAATTTGAATGCAAATTTCACCAAGACAGACCTGCTTCCTAGGACTTTAACTAGTCATACTGGTCCATTATATGCCAATAAAAATTGGCAAAGACCATTCTCTGCAGTGGTAAAAATTGGATATGCTATAGTGAGTGTTATTTTCAGGTTATATAGAAGAGGCTATGGAAAGTTGATGGAATTTGTTGGATAATATTAGTGGCAGGATGAGTTGGGTGGCCAAAGGAAGTTTAGGGAGGATGTTATAAGGCAAGTGAAGATAAGCTCAGTCGTGAAGAATGAATGATTGAAGTAGTAAAGTGAGAACAGTCTGGTAGAGGAAATAGCACGGGAAATAGCATTTCATCTGACAGAATGTGCTGAGCAGAATATGGATTGGAGAAGGTTATGACTGGGGTTATGACTAACCTCTAGTTAGGAGGTTATGGAAATAATTCAGGCAAAAATGATGAGAGCCTGAACTACAGGAGGGCAAAGTGGTTAGATTCCAGAAATATTTAAGAATCAAAAGAAGTGACCAATTGAACGTGAGAGATGAGTGTGGGGGAGGAAAAGGGGAGAGAGAAGAGAGAATTCATCTACTGTCTTGAGCACCCTGATGGCTGGTGGTATTATTCACTGAACTGAGGACGTAACAAGAGGGGAATCAGGTCAAGTTTGTAAAGGATGATATACTGTGCTTGTTTAGGGCATACTGAGATTGTCTATGATAATGATCAGTAGTGATTTGGATATGTATGTCCAATGGCAACGAGTGAGGGCCAAGTTGGGATTTAGTTACCTGATTGTGTATAACAAATTCTATGGCCTTTCCCAAACCTAAGCATGTGCACACACTTATACACACACACAAAACTAGAAAGGAGAATGAAGTACTGTTATAGTCTACATCACAGATGAGCTTCTAAAACATTAGTTGAAATAAAAGAAGCCAGACCCAGAAGGCTGTATGTACATATGTTAGATGATTGCAGTGATATGGAATATCCAGCATGCACAAATCCATAAAAACATAAACAATAGTGGTTGCAAGCAGCTGGGAAGAATAGAGGGTGATTGCTTAATGGGTATAAAGCTTCTTTCTGGGAGGTACGAAAATGTGGTGGAACTAGAAGGTGATCCAGAGAGATGTATCAAATCAACTACCCCAGTGGTTCTTAACCTTCCCAATGCTGCGAACCTTTAATACAGTTTCTCATGTTGTAGTAACCCTCAACAATAAAATTATTTTCATTGCTACTTCATACTGTAATTTTGCTACTGTTATGAATCGTAATGTGTTTTCCGATGGTCTTAGGCAATCCCTGTGAAAGGGTCCTGGGGGTTGTGACCCGCAGGTTGAGAATTGCTGATCACCTATCAACGCATTATTCAAAACCTCATATACACAGGGCTCAGAAGTAGTCATTGCAAAATAAAGAAGAAGTCACATTCAAACTAGGGAGCTAAGATGGCATGCGTATTAAAAAACAATTAGCAAAAATAAAATCAGTAACAGAAGATAGTAAAATATTTGTGTTGAATATTTTCTTTTTTTTTTTTTTTGAGACAGAGTCTCACTCTGTTGCCCTCTGTAGAGTGCCATGGTGTTGCTCACAGCAACCTCTAGCTCTTGGGCTTAGGTGATTCTCTTGCCTCAGTCTCCCAAGTAGCTGGGACTACAGGTGCCGCCACAACACCTGGCTATGTCTTTGTTGCAGTTTGGCCGTGGCCGGGTTAGAACCCGCCATGCTCAGTATATGGGGCCGGTGCCCTACTCACCAAGCCACAGGTACCGCCCTGTGATGAATAGCTTTCATAAGTGATAACATTATAGGACTACATAAGATGGCAAGACTACTGTTAGAGGAAAAGGGAATTTGAGTGAAATTATAAAGGACAGATGGGAATCACGTAATAAAGACTACATAATGCTGTAGGCAGTCAGAGAAGTTGAGACAGAAGGACTAAGGCACGAACTAGACTAGGCACAGAGTTAGCAGATAACCATTTTGTTTAGCAAGTGACACTATATAGAGAGGGAAAGATAGAAGGTAGGAATACAGAACATCCCTACACAAACATGATTCAAAAAAGTATTACTGAATAAGTTCTACACACAGGCTAATTTTAGTTGATGAAGTTAGTCTTATAATCCTTCTAAGGCATGGAAGAGGAAAAGAACTGACTTAAATCTTGAGAGCTTAAGGCTATTTGTCCATCTCTTTATTGAATTCTTACTATATACCAGGTACTTAGTGTTCCAAAAATTGAGGGTATAATGATGAAAAACAGAGACAAGATTTTATTCTCATAGACCTTACATTCTGGTAGGGGAAGACAGACAGAAAAGAAAAAAATTATTTAAAAAAAAGTGATAATATAGTGCAAAATGTCATAAAGGAAATTGAGTAGTATGATCCAAAGTGATGGTTATAGATCTATTTTAAATAGGGCAGTTAGAGAAAGTAACATTTCAGCTGAGATCTGAACGATGGGGAAAAAGTATCAGTGGAAAAAATCAACAATGATTCTAGGAAGAAGGAACAGAAAGTAGAAAGAACTAGGATTCTTCTAGGATTAAAAAAAGATAAGACATTTCTAGTTATCTCAATCATTTGAAATTGAGTAGAACTACCCAGCGTCCTATTCAAATTTAAAAGCAAGATAAATAGCTCGCACCAATTACCTCATATCCCTCCTCACCAGGCTCTCCTCTCTCTCCTTGCTCCCCCATTGGACCCTGCAGAGACCACACACAAAACCAATCAGTTTCACAGCTGGTTCATGGTTTGTTCTTTTGCCAAAAATATAAACCTGAATGTATAATAATTTTTTTAGTCCCATTAAATAATTTCAAATAGTGACTTTCAGTGACACTAAGAATATCATCAAACTATACTAAACCCTGAATTATATAAAGAGAATCTCATAATGATTCTGTTAGAAAAAATATTAAAGAAATAAAATCCAATTAAAAAGTATAAATTTTTAGATGAGTAAAGTATATTATAAATGATACCAAAATAACTTGTATTTTTACATAATGTTAAAATGATTAAAACAGATTTAAACAGAATTGTTCAGCCACTTACTTAAGTCCACTAATTATACAAGATTATATTTAAGAGACCTTTCAAAAAGTACTTAATAGTTAATCCTACTTTACCATTCTTCATCAGAAATTCTTTATTTATCCTTTAATCTGTGGAATTTTTAATTCTTAAGGTATAAATTAATACAAATTGCACTTATTTACTTTTCAAGGCAGAAACTAAACTAATAATCTCAGACCTACAATTTCTTTTCTAAACATTTCTAATATAAAATCTTTGATGTGATAAATTGTTGAAATTATCAACACTAAATTGAAGTTGAAATATCAGTTATTGCAAATTAGGACCTACTGTCTGAACAGGAACTTAAAAAGAAGTTAGTTGGCAAAACAATTTAGTATAGAGCATTAATTGATAAATTTTAACTTATTCATCTGTGGATAAACTTAATAGACATAAAATACAACAACCTCTGACTTTGCTTTAATTATTTAGACTATTCTTGGTTTAAATTTCATGCCTGCCCCATATCTACTGGATAAAACTACCATTGTTGTGTGAGATTTTTAATAGGTTTATTATATTTCAGCTGACATTTTTTAATCCTGGCATACTCGAAGCTGGGAGAAACAAGCATGGCGATACAGTTTTTCCCAATTTTTTTCCAATTCCTTTTACATTTTTACATACTCATTCAAACACATTTGCTTCTAGATGACATGGCTTGGTTTAATCAGAAAAATTTTAGAAACTTTCCCATCTACTTCTAAAACAAAGTGTAATTTTCAATCATCTCCAAAGATCCAGAAAAAATATCAGGATTAATTACATACTCTAATCCTTATGCCTTAGAATTATTTTGTTCTATATGATACTATGTAAAAAACAGAAACTGTAACCAATTATATTTACTTCTGTGAACTAAGAAGTTTTATTTTACCCATTTAACATACATGTATTCTTTAGACAGTATTATAGTCAAACATGAACATAGAGACAGTCAAATAATCAAAGTTAATGCCAGGTGTGGTGGCTCATGCCTGTAATCCCAGTAACTCTGGGATTCTGAGGCTGGTGGATTACTCGAGCTCCTAGGTTTGAGACCAGCCTGAGCAAGAGAGATACCTGAGCAAGAGAGATACCTTGTCTCTAAAAATAGTTCGGCATTATGGTGGGCGCCTGTAATCCCAGCACTCTAGGAGGCTGAGGCTGGTGGATTGCTCGAGCTCATAGGTTTGAGACCAGCCTGAGCAAGAGAGAGACCTTGTCTCTAAAAATAGTTTGGCATTGTGGTGGGTGCCTGTAATCCCAGCTACTCCAGAGGCTGAGGCAAGAGAATAGCTTAAACCCAAGAGTTTGAGGCTGTTGTGAACTATGACATCATGGCACTCTGCAGAGCGTGACAAAGTGAGACTCTGTCTCAAAAAATAAACAAACAAACCAACAAAGTTAAATAGCTACTTTTCAAAAACATGGTTACATTTAGCCCTTAAAATGCTTAATTATAAGACTATAGATCAGTGATCTTTGAAGGTTATTTATTCTAATAACTGCTTAGAAAGACTTTGAGGTATCTGGCAACTGTGTGTAAGGTGTTGTAAAAAGTATATAAATCAGATTTGATAATTTGATAATCAAATAACTATCTGCCCTAAAATGTCTATATACTTTTTTATTATCTCTAAAAAAGTTGTTATCATGTATTCAGTACTGAAAGTTAGATTTGGGAAGTTGAACCTACATAGTATGTTAATGAACTTGACCTGCATGTTGTTTGTATCCAAGACTTTCATGTCATTTAGATTTTTGAGACCACAAATACTATTCTCCTATCAAACTATGTGCTAAAACTAACAAAATAAAACTCTTTGAAAAGATGCAATTGGTGGTGCAAATCTATTATAGTAATGGCATTTTGTCTTGAAAGGTCAAAAAATAATTTTAGAAAAAGACCTACTGGTTCACCTCGAGACCCAGGTGGTCCTAGGACTGTACTGTCTTCTCCTGGATAGCCCTAAAATGAAAATAATGATTTATAAACACACCTAAATTAATAAATTAACCTTCAAAAATACATAGACTATTACTATTTAATATGTTAGGAAATAACAAATCTTGATTTTACCTTTTTCAAGTGGAAAATTGTCTTTAGAAACTAAGTATATGATATTTTATACAAAGTTGTAATTTATACACGGTTCTTCTTGGAAGTGTCAGTGTTCTTTAATGACATAAAAAGCAGCTTAGGGATTCTCTTAAAATTCTCTTAAAATGCCAGTTTTTTTGACATTATAAATCAAGAGTACTTTTGTAACTTTTCCTAAATCATCAAAAAAACTTAACATAAATGAGCTAATATTGGTAATATGCATTTATAGTCCCAATTACTTGGGAGGCTGAGGCAGTAGGATGTCATGAACGTAGAGATTTGAGTCCATCCTGGGCAATACTGTGAGACCTAGTCTCCAACAAAAGTTAAAAACAAACATTTGATAGAGATGTGCTATAATTAGTTACTTAATCTAGAGCCTTCCAATTCCTTAGTAAGTAATTAGTTTTACTTTTACCAAGATCTCCAGGTTGCAAAGTGTGGGTTACACATAATATTATTTTATCTTAATCTTCAAATAATCCATGCAAAATATTTTAATAATTTATTTTTAGTTACTTGATATTTATTATTTTTCTTCTAGAATTTATAACATTTTCAATCTGAAAAGGGCTTCTTTAATTCTTAAAAATGTTTCCATGCATTCTTTCAGCAGGAATTTATTAATTCAATGTTTTACTTTAGGATTAAAAAAGCACTATGTACACACCTTTTCTCCTTTGGGTCCTGGCAATCCAGAAAGTCCTGGCTGACCTTGATGGCCCTACAAGAGGACAAGTAGATATTCTCTGTATCATTTGTACATGCTCTATTTAATGCCATCAAGCCCATGCTATTATATATCATACCATTCTGAAATGAAAAATAAGATTCACTTTATGGGAGAATGAGGAATAAATATGTTAGAAAGGTTTAGCAGAGATTCCATTATAATTTGCATATTTAGGATATAATTTTTAATATCATGTTTTTATACAAATATACACTATATATATCTTTCAATTGCAAATGCTTACCCTATATCCTGGAATTCCTGTTTCTCCACCAGGTCCCATCAATCCTAAGTGTCCCTAAAAAATGAAGTAAATATTAGTAAGAAAGAAAATAGGCAATTGTTTAAAGCATTAAATTTGTACTTCTTCTATTAAAATTGTTACTTCTAGATTGTTCATGGTTGAAATTATACCTAGTCTGAAACGGGAAAACAAAAAATAACACCCCAATTTTTGCCTTTATTTTTCTTCTAAACCACAAAAGTCCCACAAACAAATGTCCTTTTGATTTGTTTCTGATATAAATATACTTAATCATATTAAAAGAAATGCTTTCTTCTTAATATGAATGAAGCAGAGCAAAAAAGACAAAGACAAATGAAAAATTAAGAAGAAATCCTTTCAGTTGTCAGAATCCTACTGGTTCATACCAATTTATTGGAAATGTAGTTTATATCTGTCAAAATTTGTGGTAGACATGTGTCACTGAATATTACAATATGCTGTCTCAGGGTTCTGACACTGTCACTATGGGATCCAAGAAAACGCCATACTTCTTGTGAGCTGCCAATGCATTGATGAATATAGTTTTTGTCCTGGTCATAGTTGTTAAAACAGAAATGACTGAAAATTTATGTGTAATAATCACACTATGAGTTCTCTTCTTATCAGTATTTAATAGATAGAGAAACCCTGTAAATTAAAGGTAATCATTAAATACCAACAACTCACTGACAAGATGACTCAGAAAATTGAAAAAAGCAAAACTAACGATGTTAATATGTCCTATATTTCATATTATCAAAAACATTACACACCTACTCTTTTATCTGAGTCTCAGAACAAATAGGAGATGAATGGATAGGCACAGAATAGATATGTGAATTGCCAAATTTTATGCTAATGAGGTATGAGAACCATGTCTCTGGATTCCACATGTAGAGTGTTTCCCTTTTCATCATACTGCTTCATGTATTTGATGACTTTTTTAAAGAAATGCTTTCCACTTTCTCAGCTCTAAAAAAGTTAATGTTGCAATTATTAACCATTGATGAGTAAATTTAGACCCATCAAGTTAAGATCAAGTTTCTATTTGAAAAGAGAACTGTATAAAATCAGTCTTAAGAAGTTAGTAAGAATTCAGCCATTGCCTAGGTGAATAATTTAGACTGGAATATAACTATTCAATTCATGCTAAAATTGAAAATAAGGAAAGTTGCTATAGCTCTTCAAGAAGTTAGTGTGTATTGTATCAAGATGGCTGAATGACATATACTTATATCACCAATACAAAGAAGAAACAGCACCTATTCTAATGAAACCGTTTCACATCATTGAGAAGGAGGGAATCCTTCTTAAATCATTCTGTGAAATCACTATCACCCTATTACCAAAACCAGGAAAAGAAAAACTACATAAAAAAGGAAAACTGGGCTCAGTGCCCATAGCTCACTGGTTAGGGTGCTGGCCATATACACTCAGGCTGGAGGGTTTGAACCCAGCCTGGGCCTGCTAGAACAATGACAACTACAACAACAACAAGAACAACAACAACAAAAATAGCTGAGCATTGTGGCAGGTACCTCCCAGCTACTTGGGAGGCTGAGGCAAACTCTTAAGCCCAAGAGTTTGAGGTTGCTATGAGCTGTGGCACCATACCAGTCTACAGAGTGTGACATAGTGAGACAATCTCAAAAAAGAAAAAAAAAAAAAAAGGAAAACTGTAGACCAACATTCCTTATGAACCCAGATCCAAAAATCCTCAACAAAATACTAGCAAACCAAATTAAATAGCACATTAGAAAGATAATCCACTATTATCAAGTAGTTTCAATCCAGGAATGCAAGGATGGCTCAATAAACATAAAACTATAAATATGATTCACTACATAAACAGAATTAAAAACAAAGACCATATGATCATCTCAATTGATGCAGAAAAAGCATTCTATAAAATCTAGCATCCCTGGTGGTGCCTGTGGCTCAAAGGAGTAGGGCACTGCCCCCATATACCAGAGGTGGTGGGTTCAAACCTGACTCTGGCCAGAAACTGCAAAAACAAACAAACAAAAAAAAATCTATCTGCATGATAAAAACCCTAAACATACTAGATATGGAAAGAATATGTCTAAAATAATTAAATCCATATGTGACAAACCATATTGAATGGACGAAAGTGGACAGCATTTCTCTAAAAACCAGAATAAAACAAGGATACCTACTATTACTACTTTTATTCATCATGGTACTGAAATCCTCACCAGAGCAATCGGGCAAAAGGGAGAAATAAAGGGCAACCAAATAAAGAAAGTAGAGGTCAAACTATCCCTGATTGCCAAAGATAGGCTCTAATAAATGTACCTAGAAACCCTAAAGACCTCACCAAAAACTCCTGAAGTTGATAAATGAATTCAGTAAAGTCTCTGGTTGCAAAATTAATGTACAAAAAATCTATAACATTTCTAGGTACTAATAACAGTCAAACTAAGAGTCAAATCATGAGCTCAATAACATTTACAATGGCTACAAAGAAAATAAAATACTGAGTAATATTCTCAGCCAAAGGGTGAAAGATCGCTACAATGAAAAAAATCATAGATAACACTAACAAATATAAAAAGTTTCATACACATGGACTGGAAGAATCAACATTGTTTAAATGTCACTTCTTCAAAAAGCTATTTTTAAATTCAAAGCAATTTTTTATCACAATACAAACATCATTTTTCACAGATCTAGAAAAATAATTGTAAATTTCACATGGAAACAAAAAAGGGGCCCAAATAGCTAAAGCAATCTCAGCAAAATGAACAAAACTGAAGGAATCACATTACCCGACTTCAAATTATACTAAAAGTAACCAAAACATCCATAGTACTGGTATAAAAGTGACAGATAGATAAGTGGAACAGAACAGAGAATTCCAAAATAACTGATCAATTGATCTTCAACAAAGCAGACAAAAATCACATACTTGGGAAATGATGCCCTATTCAATAACGGAGCTGAGAAAACTGGATAGCCATTGTAGAAGAATGAAACTGAATCCCTATCTCTCACCATGCATAAAAATTAACTTAAGAGGGATAAAAGGCTTAAATGTAAACCTTGACACCATCAAAACTATAGAAGAAAACACAGGAAAATCTATTTTCAACATTGGCCTAAGCAAAGAGTTTGAGTAAGACCCCACAAGCAAATACACCACAAACAAAAATAAATAAATGGGACTTAAATTAAAAAGTTTCTGCACACCAAAAGAAATAATTAACAGAGTAAATAGACAACCTATATAATGGAAGAAAATATTCGCAAGCTACACATTGAAGAAAGGGTGATATCCAGAATCTACAAAGAACTTAAACAAATCAGTAAGAAAAAACCCAAATAACTCCATCAAAAAGTGGGCAAAAGAAGTGAACAAGTTTTTCTCAAAAGAAGATACACACTGCACAGCCAAGAGCACAGTAAGTAAGTAGGGCATACAGACAGCCCTCAGAGTGGGAGAAAATATTTGCAGGTTATGCCTCTAAAAATATTTCATATTATCATTTTAGAAAACAAAAAAAAATGACACCAGAACTTTGAAGGCACTGACAAGTCCTGCACCCAGGGAAACCTCTTTTACTCTAATAAGGCAGAGTTTTCTAGTTAGTTTTGATGAGGGAGCACTTTTAGACAAAATGCCTATCTATTTCCCATGAAACTAGTCTTTCATGGATATTATTTTAGATTAACATTCAAACTTTCCATTATATACATAGAGGACTTGAGAACTAGGGAGATAAAGAAACTTGTTCAAAATCATATAGTGTCATACCCTGAATCCTAATTGTCCTATAGCAAAGACTGCAGTCATATACTGTGGACTTCCTGGATGAATAGGGAATGCCTTTCTCAAATAGCCAACTCTGTTCTTAAGAGATTTTATGATTTTCAGAGAGTCATACCTCCTCTGGCGCTTCAGTTCTTTCACTTGGCAAGTCAAGGGACCCTCATAGCTCTTAGATATAGGACAGAATAAAAGAAAGAAAGTCAAGGGCCTGGATTAGTTCAGTGTTAGGAACTGAATGTTTTAATCCCCCAAAGCTGATATGCATAAACTCTAACCACAATGTGATGGTATTTGGAGGTGAGGGTCTATAGGAGGTAACTAGGTTTAGATGAGCTCATAGGGATGAGGCTTCTGTGATGGGCTTAGTGCCCTCAGAAGAAAAAGAGGCCAGAACTCACTCTCTGTATCATGTGAAGATCCATACATGGAGAAATCAGTCACCTGCAAGCTGAAAGAAGTCCCTCATCAGAACCCAACCAAGCTAGAACTGTGATCTTGGACATCCAGATCACATTGGGACATAAATTTCTGTCATTTAAGCCACCTAGTTTACAGTGTTTTGTTATGGTAGCCCAAGCTAAGATAGTCATTTCTAAGATCCCTTCCAGTATGAAGATTATATGACTATTGATCTTGCCTGTGTAAGCCTAAAAGATGTAATTTATCCTTGGATGGAAATCTCTACATAAAAGGCCAAATTATTATTTTGGACAATGATGTATTACACTTCCCTTGTCCATTTCTCATCTTGACCCTGTCAGCAAATTCAGTGCTGATGTTAATGTGCGTGAAAGTGCTTTGTAAATGGTCATGTCTTAGCCAAGTAAAAGGACTTATTTTTATGTTATTTTAGGTTGAGAGCATTGCAGCCAACCTGAAGGTAAAGTATACCCTGGATCATATGTTGGCAGTGGGGTCATGGGTATGCAATATTTGTGTTAGTGCCTGGTGAGTGTAGTGAACATGTGTATGTGGCCATGTGTATTTCAGCTTCGATTTCATTGAAATTTTAAGAAGCGACAGCTGAGCAATATGTTTATAAGCATGAGCTCTTGGCATAGATACTCAATGCCATTACCACATCATAATACTCTGTGCAGTCCTGGGTGAGTAACATATCCTCTAACCTGGTTTCTTGTCCTGGAAGACAGGTATAATCGTAGTTCTTACTTCATAGGGTTGAGGGGAGGCTAAATGATGTCACGTATGTGAAGCACACAGCGGTGTAGGATAGCTGTGTAATGCATATCTGCTCTACATGCATTGTATGTGTGAAGCATGCCCAAATGTCACATACCTTGGTTGTCTCTCCTGTGTTTTGCAAATTGCTTCATTCCTTGTGATTTGGTTTGTGTTCTGTGAGGAAATCATCAGAGACAAGAACTAGAAGATGACATTTTGGAAGCCTAGCATTGAGCACCTGGGCTTTGGGAGGTGTTGTCTTTCCCATCCTTCCAGAGCCTGCATCCCTCTTCAGCATTGCAATCATCATACTTTTTCAACCAACACTCAGGGCTTGAAAGCATTGCTTACAATGACTCATATTGTGCGTATCAGCCAATGACCCAAAAGAGTGCCCTTGCCTTAAGGAGGATTAAACTTTCCTCTCTGGTAAGGGGGAAATGAAGAATGTGAAGAAGCAATTGTATTTCAGGCTGCTCTATCTAACTTCTCTGGCTCTGTCCTTGGCACGCTACTGGGGAGTTTGTTAGAGAAGGGAAACATTTGAGTCCATTATTTTAAAAGCAGCAGAAAATAGACTCTGGAAAAAAAAAATTGTGTATTGGCCACAGTAACTTAATGGGCCATTTTGATCTCTGCCTCCAGCCTGGCAGAGGGTGTCAGAAGCCATGCTCTCAGCTTGAAAAAAAAAAAAAAAAAAAAAAAGTCATAATGAAGTGTTCGAGTAATGGAGAGTTAATGGAACTGGGAGCCTGACTTATAACAAAAGGGCCTTAAAAGAGAGGTGGGGTATAATTTATTAACAGCAATATACGGAGCAGGGAGCCTGCAACATTTATGAGAGAAGAAAATGGGACCTTTCACAAGATCTATGGTTCCTAATCTTCATAGCACACAGAGTCAATTGCTGGAAAAACCCAGGCACCTCCCCTTGCTCTGTTGACACCTCAGGGCCTCTTCCATAAGGAAGAGTAGGGTGTTTCTGCTAACCAATTATCACAGATGAAAGCCACCCACTCTACTTCTCTCTTGGATGGAGAACTTTCTGGATGAGAAGGAGGTTGATGTCCTTCTCATCACTGCAACATAAGTCTAGTGACTTCAAGTGCTTGTGGAATCTCTCTCATAATTTGGTACATTATCCAAGGATCTTGGTAAGATGCAGAAACCCAGTTTTCTATAGCCTACGACTAAGGGCTTATTTTGGATTTCCCTTAAAGCAGAGCCTGAGACCAGGAGGTTAGTATACATAGTTTATTTTGGAGATGATCCCAGGAAGCCATGATAAGATGGTCTAAAATATAAGACAGGGAAGAGAAGGAATCCAATAAAGAACATTCATTATCAAACTATTTATAACAAAGGAAACTGGAGCTTAGCCCTCTGGGAAACTCTGGTGATAGCTTAGAACATCTTAGTGAGTTATCTCAATTGAAGAGCAAGGAAACTAGGGAAGTTACCCCTTCAAGGTTGAGAGCTGTTGCTGAGTTTTAATGCCCTGATACACCTGGCATTTTCTGCATGTTGCCAATTATACTTCTATATCTAGGAGCTGGAGAAGGGACCCTTAGGCAAAGTCACAGATATTTTCTCTAAAGAACTTTCAGCATGGAAAGGTGACTGCCAAGGAGATATCAACCACAGCACCTGCCAAAGAGGGGTAGTAGATATTAATTGACTCAACTGATTGAAAAGTTCAAGTTCAGATTAGCTTCAGGCATGGCTGGATCCAGGCACTGAAGAAGTATTAACAGTACTTAGTCTATAGCTCTTTATCACTAGGTCTTCTTTCCTTAATGTCACCTTTATTTTTAGGTAGGGCTGTCCTTGTGTTGCTGTGTCGACTGCCAGTACCTCCAAGCTTACCTTCCATTCAGTAGTCTCAGTCCAAAAACATTTTTCCCTCTCAAAGAACTTCAGCGGAAGTCCTGAAATTTGTTGCTACTTTACCTTGGTTAATTAATTGTGAGGTATTTAACAGCAAATTTTACCTGTTTGTGCCCCACAAGGCTTTAGCTGCACAAGGATGCTCTAGATCTGCATTTGATCGTAGGTGACTCCCATTCTTCCTCTTTCAAGGATTCCTCCTAATTTCATGGCACATCCGTTGCAAGAATTACTTCAAGTGTTATCCTTGAACTCATTTGGTTTTTCTGTCTGTATGTGAACACCCTAAATAACTCCTTCCCTTCCTTGCTTAGCTTCCTCTTCTAAGTAGATGATCTCCCAATTAACCTCTATGTACCAACTCAGATGTGGCCTCTTAGATGACGCCACTAGATCAGAATAGTTAGACCTGTTTTGATAAAAAGTGACAGAAATCCAAATTAAAATTCTGGTATGTACATATATATTTACCTACACGTTTATACCTACAACCCTGTGTTCACATAACTTCACAAACTCAAGGGCTAGCTCTGTTTTCTATCTCAGCTTGACCCCTCACACAGGGTCACCCATTTTATCTTCTTTTGAAATATCCTGGGTAGCTCCAGCTCTACACTCACTTTCAATCAGAGAGAAGAAATTGGTTTTGCCAGAAGTGCACACAGTAGCGCCAGAATTCAATCTCACCTGCTCTGATTGCTCTGACTTAAGTCACATGATTATGCCTGAAACAATCACTGGTCTTGGGAGAATTTGATTAGTCAACCTTGGACCACATGCCATCTTTGGCCTCCAAGGTTTAGTTATTTTGACCAGAATCAAGTAGATAAAAAATAGGGCCCATTGCTAGAAAGAGGAAGACCAATACCTTCCCCACTTCTCTGTAGAATTAATTATCTCTTCATTTACTTTTTCCTGCACATAATCCTCAGTCCATGAGTGTCTAATGCACATTCACGCCACTATATGCACTGTCTCTGGCCAGCTGTCTTCTGTTATAAGACTTACCATGTTATATCACAGGCTTTCCCTCACTCTTTCCACCTTTGACTTTCATGTTAGGCTGTGATTTCCTTGACAATACACATGTTACTCTCCTTTTTAATATCTCAAGCATATTTCATAGAGCCTGCCATATATTGGGCGCAGAAGAAATCTTTGAGAGACAAAGGGGCAGAGAACCAAAGGAAGAAATAAAGGATTCTGAATTTGAAGGCCTGTACTCCCCTCCACGCCAGAAATTGGAACCTGGATATTATACTGGTAACATGCAATACGTTCACATTGCACTTTCAACTCAATCTGTTTCACGTTGAACTTAGTATTTTATTTTCTAAACCATACCCGGAACATCCCATTCCCTCCTTGCTCTCTTTGATCTCATGATATATTTGTGTTTTGACCATCAGAGGTTTAATCCAGTGGTTCTAGACCTTGTGTTTCAGAGGTGCATGAACTCTATAAAACCACATACATTTCTTTTTTTTTTTAATGTATGTGTTCCTATGAAATGGCTTGAGGAATTGGATCAATAGATTTCATGAAACTGACCTAAAGGCTCAACAGGTTAAAATTTTCAGAACCAATTACTGAGGTTCTCAAATGAAAACCACTTCAGTTTCAAGGAATACGACAGTAGATAAGGTACAATATAGGCATCTTGTTTTTTTTCCAGCAGATAAGCAAAGGAGAAGTTAAATCTCAGAATACAATTTTGTTTTCTTGTTATCTATTTGTTTATCATAGACCTTAGTCAAATTTATTAGAGAAAGGAAGTAAAAATTTACTGTCCTCTTACCCAACTCAAGTTCAAGTCTGTGTTATTAGACATTTTATCTACTTAATAATTTCTAGTGATTAAAATTTTTTCCTCCTAAGTTGTTCAACTCACTACAAAACTCCAAATTTAAAGGATTTTAAAGTTGATAAGCCAGTGGCTTCTGAATGACCCTGGTTATCAACTTTCTGAGATATAATTTTTTGCTGTATACATTAGGAAAGTATTCAGCTGCAAGTAAAAAGTAATTTAAATATAGCTTAAATACATATTTTCCTTACACTAAAAATAGCTGTGGTTTATTGTGGTTCAACTATTTGGTGTTACCATCATAGGCAAGGCTCTGTTAATCTTTCTTATGGGTTGACTTTTATCCTCAATGCTTGTTGCCTCATGGTGCAAAATGTGTGCTGAAGCACCAAACATATGTCTAAACGAGATGGATGAGAAAAAGTTTATGACAGTTGTGTTTGTCTTTTATTGGCAGGACAGCAAATGTATTTTCAGAGACTACCTCCCTCAGCAGATTCTATTTCCAGATAAAGGCTAAATTCTGAGTGTCTGAGCAGACATGAATTTGGGGGATTATGACTCCTGTCAGTGCACTCAGCTTGACTTTTTTTCTTCTAAAGTTTGTCTCTCTCTGAGGACAAAGAACATTTCCTGTTCCCTTTGGTGATTTGTTCTTTGACAAAATTAGGCACTTGTTAAATATACATTGAATAAATAAATTCCTACTGGGAGCAAAATCAGGGTCCTGTTAGCAGGGATAATTGAGTATGTAATTCTCAGTGTCTGTCAGTATTTTTCCAGTTCTCAGATTCCTTTATGAGTCCTGTCTCACTTACTGTCACGTGTATCTATTATGAGTTGAACTGTGTCCCCAAAAGATTTCTGTGTCAGAGTCCTGATCCCCCCAGTAACTCAAAGTGTGACCTTATTTGGTAATGAAGTTAAAAGGAGGTCATCAGGGAGGGTTCTAATTCACTATGACTGATTTCCTTAGAAAAAGGAGACATTTGGAGACAGGTGCATACACAGGGAATTATTGTAGGAAGATGAAGGCAGAGATCAGGGTGATGCTTCTTCAAGCCAGGGAACCCTGAAGATGGTCAACGAAGCATCTGCAGCAAAGTGAGGGGCATGAAAAAGACCTTCCTCTGCAGCCCTCAGGAGGAACCAACTCTACAGAACCCTTGACCTCCAACTTCTAGATTACACCACTGTGAGATGACATATTTCTGTTGTTTAAGCCTCCCAGTTGTGACCATTTATTATGGCACCCCAGAAAATGGATATAGTATCTCTACAAAATACATTCACCATTTAGACAGACTGGGGGAATTGTTTACTCTTTCTGAACTAAAGACACCAAAAAGTGGCTCGGAGATGGGAGAGAGGATGAGCCAATGTCCCCAATCCTCTTCTCAATTCATCATGAGAGCCTGGCATAGGGTGTCTTTTCCTGTATTCATGTTCAGGGGCCCTTATCTTGAGTTCCCCACCCCCAGAGAAAGTGAGGCCCAGGAGTTCATTTGTTTGTTGTTGCTTGCATCACTTAAATAAATAATAATTATTATTTATTCGTTAATTTATCACTTAAATTAAATTAAATGTATATGTTTCGTATCTATAAAATGCAAAATGTTGCTGTGATCTATTTTTTTTTTTTGAGACAGAGTCTCAAGCTGTCACCCTGGGTAGAGTGTCATGACATCATAACTCATAGCAGCCTGAAACTCCTGGGTGCACGTGACCCTCTTGCCTCAGCTTCCCAAATAGCTGGGACTACAGGCACCTGCCATGATATCCAGCTAATTTTTCTATTTTTAGTAGAGATGGGATCTTGCCCTTGCTCAGGCTGGTCTTGAACACCTGAGCTCAAGCGATCTACTCACATTGGCCCCCCAGAGTGTTAGGATTACAGGTGTGAGGTACCATGGCTGGCCAGTTGACCTAATTTTCATAGACTGGAGATGCACTATTTGTATGTATCAGTAGGCCTAGTTCCTTATGTTGATCACTTTAGTGTGTTGACAGTTCCTTGGGAGTTCAACTTACAGAGGTCCTAGTGTGTGTTTAATCCGTTTTTACATTGCTGTTTTCTTCATGGCGTTATCCTCACAAACTTGGATGAACATGTTCCTGACTCCACTTCCACTCCTGCCAACTTTAACAAGAAATTTAATGTTTGTTCATTGCTCTAATTCATGCTCTGAAATTCTTGTGACAGTGCACAAAAATACACACCAATCCTGAACACCAGTCAGCAAGACACCACCACATGTGGATACAAGCACAGCTATGAGACAGTGATATACCAAGGTATCCTCCTTAGTGGTTTATGCAGCACTGCTAACATAAACCTAACATAAACACTTGGTGGCAAGTCTGTGAACTTAATTGTCGGACCTCACAAATATATATACATACATACATATATATATATAGAGAGAGAGAGAGAGAGAGAAAGAGAGAGAGAGAGAATATGCCCTTGGCTTATAGTAAATACTTGCTCACTCACAGCTACTTTATATTTGTTGTAGCTGTTTTCATTGTGATTCTTGGTAATATTGAAAGAAAGCTTGGGTGGGGAAAAAATTAATAACTGTCGATCTGATTCTATCAAAATCTCTGCTCTTCAGAGACTGGGAAAATAAAGTGGATAATTCAAATAACTACTGTTTATTGCCTGCTCTGTGTCAAGCATACTTTATACGTCTTACCCCAATCTTTCTAGGAGCGACCCTCTGAGGTGGCCGTTATCAGCCTTATTGAGGAAACAGAGGGTCAGAGAAGTTGAAAACCTTGCCTGGGTCTAACAGCTGATGTGAAGTGGCAAAGCCAGGATTTGAGCCTTGTTCATATGACACCAAAGGCCATGTTTTTTCCATGACACCACACCCGGAACCCCTGTTCTCTCTGCGCCTTAGTCTTTATCATTTCTGGGGATGAAAGGTCAAGGGTCCTGGTGGCCTAATCCGTCCTTGGTCTGTTTTCCCATGAGGGCTTTTGATCCCCTTGTGTGTTCACCCAGTCTCAGCTTCAGTTGCTGGGAGGTCAGCATCCCCCACTACCTGTGGCCTCCAGAGGCCAGGAGCTGTGTGGGCTGAGCCTGTAAAGCAGTTTGATGATGTGTTAAGTGTCACTGCTTAATGAGCTGCAGAACCAAACACTCAAGGTAGGGGCCAGGGAGGCCAATGCAGCCCCCAGACACATGCTCCTGCCCAAGTTCAATCGTAAACGTCACAACCAAGGGTAGGTCTGGAGTCCACAGGCTCTGAGAACCCTGACTTCCGTTGTTCCATCAGCCTTGGACTAATCTACTCTCCACTCAACAGCTTGCCCCAACTTCCTTCTCCACCCTCCCACCCCCTCAACCCATCCTCAGGGCTGTCACCATGGGAGGTCTACTCTTACAACAGGACAAAGCAATTAAGACCAGCCGGGGTGAATTAAACCAGAAAGAATGAGTTTCCTCCAGCACCAGAGAAATATCTAGGGCCTTGCTTTCCAGGAGAAGCTGGCAGGGAGGATGGACTGCAGTTGAGAGGTGAGGATGAAGACTGATGGTATATTACTGGGGAGCAGGAGGGAGAAAAGCAATGTGCATATATACAAGAAGTGCCCAGCTTTCTGGACAGACTCTGGATAAAGATTGAAGTGTAAAGAGCAAATAAAGGAAGAATGTCACATCAACCTGTGTGTTTGGAATACAAGGGCTTGTTGGAGAGATAGTAAGCAGTAAGGAGCAAGGCTTTGGAATGAAATTGACCTGGCTGGTTTCATCATTCATTGGTGAATTCATTTACTATCCCTTGGGTAAGGGACCCGACTTCCCTGGACCTCAGTTTCCTCGTCTATAACATGGGAATTAAAAGCATTCATCTTGTCAGGGATTTGGAGGAACATTAAATGATATAATTTGTATAAAATGAACATTGCTTTGCACAGAGTGAATGTACAAGAAAATGAATACACAATATATGGGTACTCTGTGAATGTCTATGGGATGAGCAGCGATAGCTTGCATTTATTAAGCATTTCACTCATTAACTCACTGAATGCTCACAAATATTCAAGGAAGTCTTTATTGCTGACTTCATTTCTTGAGAAATGAGAAACTGAGATACCTAGAGGTTCAGTTACCTTCCAAAGTCACACAACTAGTAAATAGCATGGGTGAGATTTGAACTCAGGCTGTTCAGCTCCAGAAACTATGCACCTAATGAGAAAACTACACTGCCTTCTGGTAGGGCAGGGAAAGGACAGGAAAGTAATTATGGCTTATGTGTTTAAGAACTGGAGATTGGGTCAGAGGGTCCTTGGAAATCTCTTAAAAGAATTCTATTCAGTGACACTGGAGCACACAAACACATCCTTGTGTGTATGAGCTGTGGCCTCCGCTGACCCCCAGCTGCTCCCCTCTGCATGCCCTGCGGCAGGGTCTGTTTCCTGGGAAGGGGTGGATGGAGTTGCTGTGTGGATGCCTAAAGCAAAGTCTGCTGACCCCTGCAACCCCAGCTCCATCCCACATTGCTTACCCCTTGCACTTCCCCCCTTCCTTCCCTCCCTCCAGGGCCCAGTGCAAACATGGCATCCAATTTGTTACCTACACAGGAAGGTCAGGGCCTTTCTGACTTCTGCACTTTTCTCAGTGTGGGTCACTTGGCTGAAGCTTGCTGTTTTCTTCTCTGTTCTTTGAAAGAGTGAATGGGAAACGGAGAGGACCCTGGAACCAGGCAGTGACCTCTGACTATAAGAAATCCCCTGGGGAGGTGGCTTTTCTGGAGTTCTCACAAAGTCTCAAAATTGTCTGAATGAGGATAAGGAGGGAAAATTTTGATGGAGAACTTGGGGTCCAACACAGATCATAGGACAGACAAATTTCCCCTTCTAAATCAATTAAGGATCACAGATAAAAAACTATGTGGTATTATTTGGAGGAGGGTGTCTCCACACGTGTGTACTCAAACAGGCATTTTTATACCCAGAGTATTCATAGATGTCTTCAGAATTTGAAATGGATTTTAATGACTGTAGGGTTAAGACCCACTGGCTTAAAGTCAGGGAAAATTGATGGAAGAGGTTCTGAATTGATGTGGGGCACCAAAGGAAAATGCTTTGGACTCAAAGAGTCCAACTATCATACTATTTGATGCAGGAGTCCCAAGGCAAATGTCTACAATGATTGAAGTTCAATATAAATGAACAGCTCCAGCCAAGTATGTTTGAGGGACAATGGAGTGAGACTATAGCAAATTAGATGTCAAAGGTCAATGTGTGTCCCAGAAGAGGAGTCACAGTCATCTGTACCTATGTTGCCGTATTGAAAGGTTGACCCAACTTTGCTGAATCTTCTGGGTTTCTTGAGCAAAGTCAGAATTCCAGATTTTTTATCTGAACTATTCCAAATTTTAATAGAATACTGGGCCAACCAAGCAAAACAAAAGTGCAGGCCAGATTTAGCCTCTGGGCCTCTAGTTGTGGACATCTGAAAGTTTTTGTCCCTCATTTTCCAAGTAGAGAAATTTTATACCAGGAAAGTGGTGTGTCTCCTTAAGGTCACATAAAAAACTATAAAACCCAATCAGGATTCAAAGTTCAGGTCTTTAAGTCACAGCTCTTCCTTCTTCTGCCCTAGTAGGCTGCTTAGGTAATACTCCCTACCTCTCTTCTCTATTATTTCATCTTCTCCAAAGAAGATCAATAGTTGCTTAGACTAAATAGTAGATATAGCTACATCCCACTTATCCATCATGGGGATTTATGGGAGAGTTATTGCTGTGAATCCCTCAATAATTGTTCTCTCATTTAGAGCAAAATCTTCTTGTCACATCCCTTGATTCTGGGTTTGGCCATGTAACTTATCTGCTTGGCCCTTAGCAGATGTGATACAAGCCACACCTTGAAAAATGCTAATTTATTCTTGCTTTGTTCACTTGTAGATTCCTGTCCTCATTCCATGAACCAAGTTGGACTAACCTGCTGGCAGCATATGACAAACTCATGGAGAAAAGCCTGGTTGTCCCTACTGAGGCCACCCTAGATCAGCTAGTTCTAGGATAAGCCACCCTCTCCCAGCTGACCCCAAAGTAAGCCCAGCCTAAATCAGCTGAACTCAGCCAAGATAAACATAACCACCCAGCCTTAGCATAGACTTGTGAGAAAAGAATACATGGCTTCCATTTCTAGGCACTAAGTTTTGGGTGTTTACATTACACAGCAATAGCTAACTAATACAAGTAGAAAGGTGAGGTGAGGCTTATTCACTTTATGAATAAATGGTGGGGAATTGACTCTACCCTTCTTCTTCTTCCTCACTAATTGATTGGTGTCTCCTACCTTGACTTATGAAAAGTCAGATGATGAACAGTCATTTCAACATGGTCAAGATTGTCTTCTATGTTTCAGGCACTATACTAGTTGTTCTCCCATCCATTATCCTAGTACATGACCCTAAGAAATGTAATTAGCATAGCCATCCAGGTAAGCAGGATTTTTATAAAGATCCCTAGAGTTATGAATATTTGGTTTGGAAATCTAGACCCATCACCTCTTTGATCTGTGAGCATAAGCACATGAAGAGCTTCTCTGACTAACTTCAGTTTCTTTATTTGAAAAATGAGGAGGTTAATGCTAACCTTATCTTATCATGAGGAATAAATCAGGTTATGCATCTGAAGAGAATTAATTCATTTGGAAGTAACAGAAAATATGACGGTGACTTATGCCATGAAGACATTTAATTATCTCACACAGTAAGGGAACAGGATGGAGGTCAACATCTGTTGGAATGGGTTTAAGGCAGACAATATCTGGGTAGCACCTCTCTGATTCTCTTGGACTTTACCTCCCTCAGCTTGAGAAATTGTATCTATCTTCAAGGTACAGGAGGGAAGCAATGTCCAATTTTTCAGGAAAGCAAAGTCTTCCCTGGAAGCTTCTGCTCACATCTCATTGTCCATGAAGTGACTCATGTCACATCATGAAGACTCAGAATAACCTATGGTGGCATGAGAGGATAATAAAAAAAGTACTTGAAATTGCAACTTCTGGAATTAGAGGTGTGGGAAGAACAAAGGTGTTAGTCAAACAGTGGCATTCTCCACAGAATGTCAAAGGGTGCCTCTGGTAGACTGAGGGCTGAGGGGCTGATCACTGTTCCTCATAATACACTTACTTCACTTGAAACTTGCTAGTTGTTTTAAAGGAAAGAAAGAGATTTTTTTTCCATTCTGTGTCTTCAGGTATATTCAGTGTTGGAGTATTTTCTCAGTTACACAAGAACCGGACTCTGGTATTTTCTGGGCTCACAATGTCTCTCCATGGCCATGTGAATGTTTCTTGCATTTTTTCCCCGTGACCCCAACTTTGGAGACTCTGTGCCTCCCTTTCTCTAACCTTGTGAGCCTGGAGAAGTTGCTGGTGATGCCACTCCACCACTTCAGCCAAGCTCCCCACACTTCTTTACTGTATTATGTATGCAAATGTGATTATGAGACTCTTCGTCAACCTGGCAAGAGGCAAATTCCCAGGCCAAACCACCAGGAGTGGATCAGTACGGTAAAGTTAAAGAAGAGTCAGGAAATAATGCACACTTAGATCACACCCAAGATAGTCTTTGGAAAACACCTGGAGAAACATTATCCCTGAACCTTCAGGCTAAAAGTATGTGAGTGTAGAGCACCAGTGGCCACCTTCTTATTGCATGAAGAAAGCCAGTGGGCAGGAAGAGAGACAAAGACAGGGTACACAGAGAGACAGAGTGCAGACATTGCTTCCCTCCTGAAAAGAGAGGGATGGGAGTCCCTAGACCCACTGGTCTCTGAAGCTAGCTTTAACCTTTTCCTTTTTGCTATATACATCAGAGTATTCCTTACACTTAAATCTCCAGTTTCTATCAGTTCCATTATGTCCTTTCTTTGAAACTTCCTCTGCAACTCACCACAACACTCTTGGTATATATAGGATTGTGATGACACAATAAGGTCATAAAGATGACATAAGTCTATCCTAAAGCCAGAATCCTTGTCCTCTGACACCCAGCACACTCTTTAGTCCTCTGCACCCTTGAGCTAACCAATAGACATGTGGAAATACTGGTATATGGGCAGGCATAACTGGTTTATTTGCTATGCAAATATTTCTGAAAAGATGATTCATAATATTCTGTTAAGTAGATCGTATTTAATAATACCAAATGTATCAGGCAGAATGTGCTAGGCTATGTTGTAATAACAATAAACCTCTAAATCTCAGTGGCTTAATGTAACAAAAGTTCATTTCTCTTTCATGCTATATGCCAAGTGCACAGAGACATGGGAATTTCTGCTCCATGCAGTCTCTCAGAGATCCAGGTTAAAAGAGAGTTTACTTTGACCCTGTCCTTTTCTAGTCACCGTAGCAATGGGAGAATGAACATGGCAAACCATTTATTGTGGCTCTTAAAGTTTTGGTTCCAAAGTGACACATGTCCCTTTTGCTCACATTTAATTGGCCGAAACAAGTCACAAGGGTATGTTTGTCTTTAAAGGGGAAGAGATATACAGTTCTTCCAAGTGCCTAGAAAGCAGAGGATTAGAAATATTTGATAAGTGGTACTACTGTCTACTGCACCAGAGGAATTCAGCAATTTAAGAGAGCCTTTGAATAAAAATATAAGCTAGAATACAGCCTAATGTTGGCCAAGCACTGTTCTTACATTATCTTAATGTGCACCTGCAAGATAGGCATGACTATTCTTATCTCACAGAGGGTAAAACTAAAGGTTGGAAAGGTTATACAAATACCCAAGTATACCTGGCCAGTAAGTGATGGCTTCAGCTTTGACTCTGGTGTGTGCTCTCGCTCTCTCTCTCCATATGTAAGTATGTGTATATATATACACAAATATATATATATATACATATACACATATATATGTATATACATACATACACACACATATGGTTCACAAGAATCACATATTTTAAAAACAGTAGGAGGGCAAAGTGGTATTAAGAAAAACTTAAAGAGTTCACTGTCTAGCCATTCAAATATTTATGACCTGTCTTTCGTTGAGTGAAAAATTTCATGTTAGGATTTCTTTAAAGCAGAAAAATCAGTAATACAACTAGTAAGCCAACATTAACACAATACACGATTTAGCTTTCTTAGAGATTAAATTAGGTGCTCAGAAGCATGTCAACTTTCTTTAGTTAGAGCCTGGTATAATCTTGCTGTCAAAAATAGGCTTCTGTTTATCCCAACCCTCACTGAAAGATTTATTTATCATTTTAAAAGACTTTCCTATAGTTTTTATTATTGTTTAGCAAATATTCACTCCATCTGTCTCCTATTATGGGCAGAGAATATTTTCCCTATACTGTTGAGTTTGGGCTTTGTTGTGTGACTTGTTTGGTCAGTATAATGCTAGGAGATGTGATATAAGCAGAATCCTTAAACATGCTTGCATGCTTTTACTTGGCTCTTGAGCTCTCTTAATCTACCATGAGGAAAGCATGACTCAGGTAGTCACCACCTTTTTATCCAGGATTCCAGATGAAACACACATGCAGAAGACATGAAATTATGCACATAAGCCAAGTGTACATCAGCTAAAACACAGGTGATTGCAAACTCGTGGATATAAGAATAAATTCTTATTGCTATTAGTCACTAGATCATAGGATGTTTTGTTACACAGCATTCCTATGACAATAGCTGACTAATGCATCATTTATTTTGCACATTGGTAGGAGATGAAAGTTGGCCACTAGAACATTTCACGGGTCATTTATTTAGAACAATTTAATCTGAAGTGGTGGAGTGGATCTCCAGAGACTTCAAGGAGCATAACAGACTCTTGGCATGGAGGGGCATAGGACTGGGAATTAGGAACACTTGAACTCTAATCTCAGCTCTGACTCATGCATGTTGTCTAAAGGTGGGTACATCATTTATCCTTTCTGACCTTTTGTTTTATTTTATGTAAAGGGGCTGGCTTAGATCAGAATGGCAAAGAGATGTAAATGGTCCACTGAGATTTATTAGTGATGGTTGTCTCAAGCACTCACAAATTTGAAGAATGGATCTAGGCAAGAGATCAAAGTTCTATAATTGATTATTGATGTCTGCCACGGGCATAAGGCTTTTTTTTGGTGGGAGGATCCATTTCTTGCTTACTCTATGCATCTGGGACTGTAGGAGTCTAAGAAATCAGCCAGTTGTACTTGTGCCCTGACAAAGATTGAGTCAGAGAGAAATTGGATCTCCTGTGAAAGAACAGGAGGGACTGGAGTTCACAGACTATGTGAAGTTAGGGTGACCTTTTTGTAAAATTCCTTACATTTCCGCAGCACAGTGTCTGTGGAGAATTGCAGCTGTGATGGTGAAGTTGGCAGGCTTCTTGAAGCACACACCCCTTTGGCCATCGAACAGTATAGAAATGAAGCTGACAGAGTCTCGGGTTTTAAGAATTAAAGCTGCTCAGGAACATTCAAAGGGGGTCGGGAGAGGAGCTGACAGCTTTGGTTCCTTTAAGGGCAGGTGCAATTCCTCATGATGGGGTGACAGGTTCCATTTGGTCAATAAAACAAAATTGCTCAACCTGTGGCCAATCAGAGTTGAGTGGGAATCAAAGCACAGGCATCCAGCCCTCTCTTTGTCCATGCGTTGTTCACTGGGGAATTTAATTGTCTGCCCCCAGGTGCTAGTATTAAAATTACCCCCCTCCTTTTTAAAAATGTGCTTGCTCCTGGCATCAGGGCTCTTTCTGCAGCCTTTGGATTAATCACCAAGCATCATATTTTAAAGCAGCTTAGAGAACATAGATTCAAAGATTAGTCTACATGCAGGGTGGCTTTTGGAAAAAGCAAGGACATCTTGCATGTATGAAAGAAGAAAAATCAACCAGAAGTTTGCCATACTATAGAAAGCTCATTGGTCTTACTCCTCAGGGTCCAGTTCATTGTCCCTGCTTGTCTGGACACAGTGATGTCTGCCAAGTCACTGCCTGTCGCCAGGCAGGGATCCAGTCTGCCTTGTTTTCTCTTGCAGATCTGGATGTTAGCATGACACTTGGCACATTGAAGGATGTCTGTGATCATTTGCTGATGGAATGAATGCCTGCCAGGGCAGATGTGCCCATGACTCAAGCATGCCTTGAAATAGCATTAAGCAGAGGGGAGAAATAAAAATCCCATTATGCAAACTTTGAGACTGATATTTGGCTCTCAATTTGATAAATATTCATTATAGTTAATTTTTTTTGAGTACTTGCTATGTGCCAGACGCTGTTCTAAGCCCTTTACATGGATAATCTCCTTTAATGTTCAAAGTCAAAGCCAACAAGTAAGGAGCTATTGCTATCCATCCCTCTGCATCTATTCCTAGGATTATACAGAGGCACTAAAAGTTAAGTAGCACACCCAAGGACACATAACTTGTAAGTGGCAGATCTAGGATCTAAACCCAGGAAATCAAATTCTATAACTTTCAGTCATAGGTACTGTATGTCATGTATTTGGAGAGCAGTGGTTCCCACAATAACCTGGAGGGCTGGTAAAAACACGGGATGCTGGTGCCTTAATCCAGAATTACTGATTTAGTGCATCTGGATGCATTAAATTCTGGGATTTATTCTGAGAATCTGCATTTTTTACAAGTTCCCAGGTAATGGTGATGCTGCTGGTTCAGGGATAGCCTTTTGGGAACCATTGATTGAGGGTACTGCTCAATAAATGCTGGGAACTTAACACAATTGAACTTTACTATTTGCTCGCATAACAAATATAATATCCCAGGCTGGTAGATGGTTTTGCTTCATGTAGTGATTCCAGAATTCAGATTTCTTTCATCATGTTTTTTTGCATCTCCCTGGTCCCTGTAATCACCTGCATTCAGCTGGTATGAAGAGAAACCATAGCATGGTGAAAGCTTGTTACTAGACTTGGTCTGGAAGTGACATCCATCACTTTTGCTTCACTCCATTGGTAAGAGTAAGACCCATGACTGTACCCTGTGATAGCGGGGTTGCAGTTGGTGGGAAATGAGTTCCTAATCACAAGTTTATATCATCACAGAAGGAGCAGTAATTCTTGTAGAGAAGAAGCAACCTCTTTAGTAGAAAACAATAAACATCATTTTGGACATTTATTTTGGACATAGGCATTTTATCAAACACTTTACTGGTATTAATTGGTTTAATCTTGATAAGAATCCTATAAAATAGGTGCTGATAATCTTCACATGTACTAGACCATAGAACTGATGTTCGTAAAAGTAGACCTACCATTTGCTCCAAGAATCCAACTACTGGCTGTTTACCCAAAGGAAAAGAAGTCATTTTATCAAAAAGACACCTGCACTTGAATGTTTATTGCAGCACAATTCACAAGTGCAAAGACGTGGACTCAAACCAGGAACACTGCAATTCATGAGTGGATTAACAAAATGTGGTTTACGTACACCAGAGAATACTCCTCAGACATGAAGAAGGATAAATTAATGCCATTTGCCACAATTTGGGTAGAACTGGAGAGCACGGTCCTAAGTGAAATATCTAAAGAATGGAAAAACAAAACACCTCTGTGTTTGCTATGAAATTAGAAGTAACCAATAAGCACACATGTGTACAGAGGGAAGTAAAACTCAGTGGATATCAAGCAGGGGTGGAGGGAGAAGGAATAGATGAAAACCTACCTAATGTGCAAAATGAACACTATCCAGGTGATGAGCACACTGGTAACCCTGACTCAAGCATTGCAAAAATGATCCGTGTAACCAAAAACATTTGTACCCCTGTAATATTTTAAATAGTAGTAATAATTCACAGAAGTTAAGCAACTTATCCAAGGTGACTGAAACCTAGGTCCAAATAACTTCCGAGCCTCTATTGTTAACCACTATGTTGTATTGGCACAGTTTGCTTGTTTATTAATGGAGGACTAAATCTCCTCATTAAAATGACCATGGGTATATCACTTAGCCATTGTTGCATAACAATCACCAAATCTCCATGCCATATAGCAATAAGCATTTATTTCACTCTTATCTACAGGGTACTTGGGACAACACCTTGCTCATATGTGTCTGCAGAATATCTGGGGCTGGGTTGATCCAGGCTGGGCTCAGTTGAGTCCTCATCCAGCAGGATAGCTCTGTTTCACGCATCTCTGGTCCTTTTTGGCCTAGTGACTTATCTAGGACCTACACTTCTCATGAATAATGTGGAGGTAAAAGAAGATAAGCTATACTGTGCAAGTACATTTCAAGTCTTTGTTTGTGTCACATCTGTTAACATGCCATGGCTGAAATCCTGAAATCCAAGTCAACAAATGAGGAAGTGCACTTAGTATGCTCACCTAATTACAAAGTTAGATGGCAAAGGGCAAACACAGTGAAACATAACAAGAATTTAGGCCAATAATTCAACCAACTACAGAGTAGTGGTTGATTTTTAAAGTTGTTGCAGGAATTGGCTAAGCACATATATTAACATAGATCTTAATTTTTTTTTTCATTTAGGACTTTAATTTAGGAAACCAATCAGAATAGTGCCTTTAGAGTATATAGATGTTTGCCCTAGCTTTATTCACACTGCAAACAATTGGAAACAACCTGTATGTCCCCCGCCAGATGATTAAGTCGATTATGGTATATTCACAAGACAGGGCATTTTGTAGTTATTTTAATTTTCATGTTTTAGAAAAAGATTTATTTATTTATTTATTTATATTTCAGGTTAATGTGAGAGTACAGAAAACCACATCAAAATATTTGAATTTATTATGTAGTGTCCCTCTTGTAGTTATGACCTGCATTCAGAAGATGTGCCAAACACCCCCACAATGTGCCCATTCAGTGGGAGCACCCCACACTCTCCCCCTCCCTCGCTTCCTCTCACCCCAGCTTCAGTTGAAATGTAGTTTGTCTCCTATGTGGGCATGCATTAGATCATCTACTGGCTTCATATTAGTATTGAGCATGTTGGATCATGTTTTGGAAAGATATTTAATAGGACAAAATGCACACAATATAAAGTTGAGTGGAAAAAATGTAGGACATAAAACTGTGAAGGCAAAATGATATTAATTGCTGAACATTTAATTTCTTCCCCCCTCCCTCCACACAATATATACACACATAAAAAGTAGAATTAAATAGATAAAAATAGCAGTGGCTATTTCTAAGGGATAAAATTTGATCTGATTTTAATTTTTTCTTTAGTGTAATGCCAAATTTTCTATAATGAACCACATTGTTTATGAACATACCACACAAGATGTTTTACTTTAAGATAATCTGTCAAGTACATACCGATTTTGAGGTGCCTGAAAAATATTTTCTGTAGAGAAAAATAAAGGAATCAGCAAGGACATATAAAATAGGAAGGGAAAAAAATGACAATGTGTGGTGGTATAAATTGGGCATTCAAAACAATCAAATATTTTGTGACACATTTAAATAATTCCAGTTTCCAATTTTGTAAATTTCCAGACATAGTACATACACAAAATTTTTGACTACATGACCCAATTATGCATGCAGATTTTGGAAGTCTGAAATTGATCAACATCATCTGGATGGACAATAAGCCCTAAATTTAATGAATGGATTTTTAAAATGTGGTATAAAGTCACTTGAAAAAGTATGTAGGCAGCCCAGTCACTGATTCTCGGACTGTGATGTTATGCCAGCACTTCTCAGTTTCACAAGCATGGAAATCTACAGAGGGAGTATCTTGGTGTGGTACAGAAGATAGGCTCAGAGGGTCTTGTTCAAGTACACATCTATTCAAGTTGAGCGAGCAGGATGATTATCTATTTCTAAAACAAACAAACAACAAAAAGAATATGGATATGTTCACCCAAACTCTTTCTTCCAAAATGTAGAACCAGGCCATGGAAAAAGTACAAAAAACAGGAGTTAAAGGAAGCTACATTTTAAGTAAAAGCACACAGATGAGGTGACTGATGGACAGAGATTGTGTGTATCGTTAACCAGATCCATTCATCCTAACAATCCTAATCCTTTATCCCTATAGAAAATGGGACTGCTTCTTGATGCCAAGACAAATAAATTGGATATACCCTAAATTGGAGGCTCTGAAAATAAGTAAGTCAATAAAAGAGAATTTGGGGGTACATTATTATTTAACACCCCCTCCACATTCTTTCTTAAAAGCCAACTTAGAGTATTGTTGAGTTTTTCACCTCTCCTGCTCTCGTACTTCCAACATCTGAAAACTACTAACAAACAAAAACAGACATAGAAGCTGACAATTTCAAATCATTTGTCTATGTATTCCTTCATGCATTCACCAAATGTAAATGCCACATTCCTATTGTGTTTCTGGCCCTGACGAAGGAAACTCAAATCATGCTTCATGTGTTACTCAATTTTAAAATTTTCAAGATCTCATTAAAAATGGGTGCCCTAAAAATAATTTAAAAATAAATAAAACCAAAACAACAAAAAATATTAGGAGAATCAAAGGCAATTCAATCTTTAATCCAGTAAGTATTTTACCAAAGAGGACCACCGTTTAAATTTTTGACTCTGTTACTGGTGTATGGGAAAGTTAAGAAGGGGAGTGAGTCTTTGATATACATAGTAGAACCTCTTGAAGTTAACCACTCAAGGGATTGTAACCAACTGGTCAACATACGGAGGTAGTCAACATAAGGAACTAGGCCCCTTGTATTGGTTTGTACAGGTGGCACATGTCCAGTCTGTGAAAATTAGGTCAACTTAAGGAGGGGGTCAATGTAGGGAGATGGTCAACTATGGAGGGTCTACTGTATTTCCTGAATTGAGTGAATGGATGAAGGAATAACTGGAGGAATAAATACCATCAATGAAGCCAGATCCCCTTAACAAAATGTCTAGACACATGATAACTCATAATTTGGAAATAATCTAATAACAGAAAATAACAAGTGAATCTTTCTAAAAGCAGAGTATGAATGTCTTGACTCAATAAATGAGAAAATGACATGAGGTTATATTAACCAGTTTGATGAGAGTATTTCAAAATGTATATGAAAACAGCACACTGTACCCCATGATTGCATTAATGTACACAGTTATGCTATAAGAAATAAAAAAAAAAGAAAATAACAACAAATATGAATTATTAACATGTGCTAAGCATAGTTCTAAGTTGCTTTACATAAGCTAATTTGTTACATTCTCATGTAATTAACTCCATAGAGAGTGCTGCTATTTCTATGTCTGTATTTACCATTAAAGAAATGAACACACAGAAGGCAGAAAGTCCAAAGCAGTCAGAATTCAAAACCATGCAGATTATTGCCACAGTGTCCAGTCTTATCCCTTAGGTCCCCCTTCCTCTCATTATTTTAGGTAGTTCTCACAATAATTAGTTGAAGTAGAGTTTGACAGAAGTGAAAACTAAGGTTCAGAGAGATAAGAAAGGAGGGATTTGAGCCCAGGATTAAATCAAATCTTATGTCTCTCTTCGTAATAGCCAAAGTCATGGGTATAGGACCTTTTTCAGCCAATCTGAAATTGATTATTTTTTTTGAAGAACTGTGTACAAGAGATCATTGTCATCCTAGATACCCTGTGCACTCTTCATACTAGAAATTCACAACATGCCAGAATGCATCTAGAACCATGGACAGCACCCAGATTTTAGGAGTGTCTTCTCCAAGCTTCATGAATAAGGTGCTGGGCATTCTTTCCATCATGGAAAAAAAAAAACAAAACCCAAAACCTAACAATAATGCACAAGGTATTGCTGGTGAGAAAACAAGTTGGTCCACTGGGAGATTGATGCTGAAGTAACCGTCTTATGTCACGAACTGGGGGTTCTGACATTGACTTGGTCTGTCAAGCCTACCACAAGACACCATCTAGAAAATCGTTAGCCATTTCTAGATAGCTAGGTATTTTCATTTTCTAGAGATCAAACTGAAGGCTACCTATGATTCTGGTCTCTCAGTTCTTTTATTAATGTACTAAGTCCTCTACTATGAGGCATCATAATCTTTTAGAAATACACAAATGCCTGAAATATGTAATATACATATTTAATCAACCTCTTACTCTTGAATATTCCTTCCTGAAGAGAGACGTAGATCAACTTGATCCCACACTCTTCACAAGGTTGAGGGGGAAATAGTCAAGGGCGCCACCATCATAGTTTGTACTGTGACCTTGGAGCAGCCTGGGATAGGTGACTTGGGTTTACGCACTCAGAAAGTACTTCAATTTTCATCAGTCTATTAATTTCAAGTTAATTATTTATTGGGCTTTAATTGGGTATCTCTGAAACTCACCCTTCCCTCCTTTCCCTCACAATATTATAAATATGTTGCATAAAAATTATGCTGTGATTTTTTTTTTTTATTGCTATGTGTCCTTTTTTCTTTCTTGAGCCTTTGGTGATAGAAATTATATATGTTTTATCATCCTTCAAGCACCCATCACAGTTTCTGTCATAAGCAAGATTGTATACAAAAAAATTAAGTTTTATTGATGAATCAAATTATTGGTGATTGAGTCTGACATGATTTATACATTCATCTGTGTCTGTCTTTACGCTTGCCCCTTATTAGTTAAAGCAGGTGTTTGTCAACCCATCTGTCAATCTATCCATCCATCCACCACCCACGCATTCTTCTCCCTGATCTCACTTTGCTAACAATTTGGACAAAGCAGTCAGACAAATTCATCAAAAAAAAAAAAGAGGCAACAGTTGATAAAGATTTCCCACCCATTATCCTTTTTTTTCCTGTCCTAATGTTCCCTCACGTACAATTTTTCCCTTGTTCTATAACACATTTCTTTCTCTTCCCTCAGGAGAGTTGCAGGAATGAAAATGAGATGAGCCTTGAGAGCTGGTGAGGAGAGTAAATTGCTTGGTGACAGCTTGGTCCCAGGGACCGATGAAAACCTTAGTCTTAAGCAAAGTTCAGGGGAGCCCAAGGAGAGAGCTGATGGGCAGCCTGACTTGTCAAGGGTGAAATCAATTAAAGTACATCAAATCCATAGTTCATGCTTTCTCAGAGTGACAAATCTACACTGGAAACTGAGAAAGACAAAGGGAGAAAAGTGCCTTTGACCTCTTGGAGACCGGCTGTTCCCTTTGTCAGGGGAGCCAGGCCTGGAGTGAGATGCGTTCATGATGAATTGTAACAGCCAACCAGCCACCTTAAAAAAGAATGGGGTGAAAAGGTTACCAAAGAGAACCAAAATGTGAGGAATTCAACCAAACATCAAGATAAATCAAGTCAGGGCCGGGAGTGTTTGTGCCAAGGCTGTTCAGAGCTGCCATGGACAAACTCAGTTTGTTAGCCTAACTCTTTTAAGCAGGATAGGCACACACTCTTGCGTGCACACACACATGGTTTGCCAAAACAGGAAAAGTTAATCAGAAGAGAAGAGCCATAAGCTTGTCAATCTAGCATCAGAAATTTGCAAGCATAACATTTCTGGGCCATGTTGTCCACTAAAATTTTCTGCAGTGATGGAGACGTTTTATAGCTGAGCTGACCAATACGATAAACATTAGCTATATGTGACTGTTTGGCACTTGAAATGTGGCAATTGAGAAACAGATTTTTAAAAAAATTTTATTCATTTTAAGTTTAAATAGCAATGGGTGGCTTAACTGGACACTGAAGCTCCAGAATAAAGGATGTTTTTGCCTTCCAAATGTTGTCGGACAAGTAGGGATGGGCTTAACATCAGATTGCACTGCAATTGGTTGAGTTTTTTGCTGAGTTCCTTGCAGAAATTCACTACACCCCTTTGTGATACTTGATGGTACATTGGATTTTCTTAAGATGTAGAGATTAAATATTGGTTTGAAATTGCTTTTATCAGAGCGGTTTCCTCATCAGCCAAATGGCCCAACTTCAGCTTGTTGAGAGAGCTCAGCGATGCAATATATGTGATGTGTTCATCTCAGTGTCTGATAACATTCAATAGAAGATTGCTGTGGTTATGTTGTTGTTATTATTATTATTATTATTATTTTTGAGACGAAGCCTCAAGCTATCCCCCTGGGTAGAGTGCCATGGCATCACAGCTCATAGCAACCTCCAACTCCTGGGCTCAAGCGAGTCTCCTGCCTCAGCCTCCCAAGTAGCTGGGACCACAGGCGCCCACCATAACGCCCGGCCATTTTTTGGTTGCAGCCATCATTGTTGTTTGGCGGGCCAGGCTGGGGATTCGAACCCACCACCTTAGGTGTACGTGGCTGGCGCCTTAGCCGCTTGAGCCACAGGTGCCGAGCCGGTAATATTTCTAAAGTTTACATACTGCCAATCTGATCAGTGTGAAACTGTATCTAAATGTTTTCATCTGGATTCCCTATTATTCCTGGGAGATAAGTCTCTTGCACTTTTGCCCATCTTATGTGCAGAGGTACTGACAGCTTTTATTCTACACTATCTTTTCAAAGATGTTTGTATAATAAACAGCCTTGATAACAGATATGTATTTCTTCTAAAGGTTTGTTTACTGTTGAGAATAATAATACATCCTGCACAAAGGTCAAGCAGGTTTGCTTGCAGCCCATTATAAAAATATGGAGTTCCCTAAGATTAAGATTCCTAAACTATGACACACTACCTGGACTGGTGGGACATGGGAGGCAAAGGGAAAAGACAAAACATGAAGCTCATGTTTCCAGAAGTTTTGTGTCTTTTGCCAGTAATCATGAAACCATTTTAGGCTAACCTGTTAGCTGGTAAGTCAGGTACAATTTTAGACTATTCATCGTTCTTGTTAGTTAGTAGTGAGGTTGAGCATCTTTACTTTTTTGTTGGCTATATGGCTCTTCCCATTTGTGAATTTACTATTCGTTTGTAAATTTGGGGGTGTGTGTGTATTTTTCTTTTGGATTGTCTTTACTATTTAATGGATAAATGCTCTTTACATCTTCTAAATACTAAGCTTGTGTAGGTTATTTACATTTTAAATATCTTCTCTCACTCTGTAGCTTGTATTTTTACTTTGCTAACACTTTCATTCTACAGAAGTTCAAATTTTTAATATAATCAAATCATTATAATTTAAATTATGGTTTCTTTCTTTTTTTTTTTTTTTTTTTGAGACAGAGTCTCACTCTGCCACTCTGGCTAGAGTACCATGGTAACAGAGCTCATAGCAACCTCAGACTCCTGGGTTTGAGTGATCCTCTTGCCTAGTGTCCCAACTATATAGGTGTCCACCACAATGCCTGGCTAATTTTTCTCACCCTTGCTCAGGCTGGTCTTAAACTCCTGAGCTTAAGTAATCTACTCTCCTTGGTCTCCCAGAGTACAAGCACTGTGCCCTGCCACTTTGTGTTTTATTAGGAAACCATCCCCCGCCCCCAAGCATGAAACAAAGTTTATTGAGGAAGAGAAAAACAGGTTCACAGAGCAAGATACATTCACCATAGACAGTGAATGGGCCTCTCGTATCACAACAAAGGAAAAGCCCAAGAAACCATTTCTTAATATACAGATGGCCCCTAACTTACTATGGTCTGACATATGTTTGTGACCTTACATTGAGTTTATCAGGGTACTAAACGCATTTTTGACTTATGGTGTGTTTATCAGGATGTAACCTCATCGTAAGTTGAGGAACATCTGCATTCTTCTAAAAGTTTAAAATTTTGCTTTTCTCTATTTACATTTTGATCTACCTGAAATTGATTTATGTATGTGAGGCAAGTTGTTTTGGTTATTTTTTCGTGCATAACAAACTGCCCAAAACCTATTGGCTTAAATAATTTACCACGCATTATTTTTCACAATTTTGTGGGACTAGGTAGAAAAAAAAACACTTTAAATTTTTTTTTCATTTTCTCTTAGTGTTTTTTTATTCTTTCTTCTTCTTTTTTCTTTTTTGAGACAGTCTTACTTAGTCACCCTCGGTAGAGTACTGTGGTGTCACAGCTCACAGCCACCTCAAACTTGGGCTTAAGCGATTCTCTTGCCTCAGCCTCCCAGTAGCTGGGACTATAGGCACCTGACACAACACCTGGCTAGTTTTAGAGACCAGGTCTTGGTCTGGCTTAGGTTGGTCTTGAACCCATGAACTCAGGGAATCCACTCGCCTTGGCCTCCCAAGTGCTAGGATTATAGGTGTGAGCCATTGTGCCTGGCCTATGGTTTTTTATTCTTGATTTCATTTATTTCTACTCTAATTTTTATTATTTCCTTCTTTATGTTTTCTTTAGACGTAGTTTGCTTTCTTTTTCCAGTGTCTTAAGGTAGAAGGGTAGCTTGTTGATTCAAGATCTTTCTTCTTCCTTAACATAAAATTCACCGCTACCCAGTTCCCTCTGAGTACTGCTTTAGCTTCATCTCATAGCTTTGGTATGTTTTGTCTTCATTTTCATTAACCTCAAAGTATTTTCTGATTTCTTATTTGATCCATTGATTATTTAAAAGTGTGTTGATTTCCACATACTTGTTTCAAATTTTTTCCTCATCTTGATATCTAATTTCATTCCAACATAGTTGGAGAACATACCTTGCTTCTATCCTTTTAAATTTATTGAGGTTTGTAGTATGTCCTAGCATATGATCCATCCCAAAGAATGTTCCATGTGGCCCTGAGAAAAGAATGTGTGTTCTGCTGCTGTTGGACGGAAGGTTCTAAAGGTGTCTGTCTGCTTGGTATAGTAAGTGTATAGTGTAAGTTTTCTATTTTCTTGTTTATCTTCTGTTTAGCTGTTTCATCCATTATTGAAGGAAGCCTATTATTTCTGGTTAATAGTTTCTGTTGCTTTTTGTTTCATGTATTTTGGTACTATTAATAAGTACGTGTTTACTTATAACTGTTAGATTTTCCTAAAGGACTGGCTCATTTATCATTACAAAATCTTCTTCAGTAATTTTTTTTGTTTTAAAGTCTATTTTGTACACATTAGGACAGTCATATCACGTTCTTATGGTTGCTGTTTACATTGCTGTCTTTTTCTATCCTTTTACTATTTTTTTTTTGAGATAGACTCTCACTCTTTTGCTCTAGGCTAGAGGGCCATGGTATCAGCCTAGCTCATAGCAACCCCAAACTCCTGAGTTCAAGCAGTCCTCCTGCCTTAGCCTCCCAAGTAGCTGGGACTACAGGTGCCCACCACAATGCCCAGCTAGTTTTCCTATTATTAGTAGAGACGGGGTCTCACTCTTGCTCAGGCTGGTCTCAATTACTTGAGCTCAAGGGATCTTACTGCCTTGGCTTCCCAGAGTGCTAGGATTATAGGCGTGAGCTACCATGCCTGGCCTATCCTTTTAATTTCTTCATATTTTTGAATCTAAAAGGGTTTCAGAGATAGCATAGAGTAATAGGATAATAACAATGTCTGCCTTTTGACTGGACTGTTTAATCCATTAACATTTAATGCCATTATTCATACAGCTGAATTTACATCTGCCATTTTCTATTTTGTTTTCTATTTGCATTATGTGTTTTATATTTCTATTTCTCATTTACTGCTTTCTTTTGCATTAAATGTAGCACTCTACATTGCTAATAAAGTATTTTATTTAATGATTTTTCATTTTTTTCATTTTTTGAGACAGAGCCTCAAGCTGTCCCCCTGGGTAGAGGCTGTGGCATCACAGCTCACAGCAACTTCTAAATCCTGGGCTCAAACGAGTCTCCTGACTCAGCTTCCCAAGTAGCTGGGACCA